>QKQZ01022570.1:0-10041 GCA_003595255.1 Solenopsis fugax | reverse complement strand
GAACAAATAACCTTCACTCCTTCTATTTTTTCTGACACCTGCGGTGTAAATCCCCCCGCGGCGCAAATACCGCAGTTACCCTATAACAAGTTTAAAATAATAAGAATTCCTTGAATTCATTGTAATCCATCAAGTGGGATTCCTATACTATCAATTCAAAAAAAGTTTCGTGCGTCACGCAATTCATGACAGAATTAAAATGGTGTAATTGCTATTTTTTTAATCCAAGAAAGGTTTGAGAACCTCAAATCCATTTTTGTCCATAATATGGAATTAAAACAAAGCGAGTATCGATTTTAATCGGAAAAAATTTGCGGATCATGAATCTATTTTAATTCATGACACAGAATTGAAAATTATTCTTATTCCAAAAATAAGAATAGATTCTTATTTCCGAAGTTATTTTAACAATGCACAGAGATTTTCTTGTGAATTTTAAAATATTGTAGTAAATATAAAATGATTGTTTTTTAAAACATTAAAACAATATTGTCAGTTATGAATTAATTTATACATATTTAGTTCTTTAAGAATAATTTATACCTACAGAAATATTGGTTCAATGACGTACATAATTTTTTATTTTTGGAAATAAAAACACATTTCGTTTTTTATTACTGATTCTTTTACAAAACTCATACTGCCGTAAAATATCTGTAAAAAAATTAATTATTTCCTATATTATCATGTTTATTTATTTATCCTAGAGTTGATTTATTTTGTTAGAAAAAATTAACGTAATCGAAATAGGAAAGGACATACAAATATTTGAATCCATACGAACCCATGAAAAAGAATCACGTCCCATTCCTGTACATGGATAGAAAATGATTCAGTTTAACCAAATTCAATTCCTTTTTATCCATATGCATAGATCAAGAATTTGGATTTAAATGAATTAAAATGGATTACAAAGGCTCTAACCGAATAAGGAGGGTCGAAATCCCCCCCACAATGGATTTGTTTGAAATTTGACCCATCTTTTTGTCATTAAAAGAAACTAAATTTCCCAAATTTTCAAGTCCCGAGCTTCTTACTATCGTCCATAATCTTAAAAAAAATGTTTTTTGGTAAATAATTTTTTTCTCTGCGAGTTTTTAATGAATCAATTTAAAATTTTAACTGGTAGTAAATATTATTGAGACACATAACCACAAAATTTTTCGAAATTTAGTTTCTTTTAATGACAAAAAGATGGGTCAAATTTCAAACAAATCCATTGTAGGGAGGATTTCGACCCTCCTTATTCGACTAGAGCCTTTGTAATCCATTTTAATTCATTTAAATCCAAATTCTTGATCCATATGGATAAAAAGGAATTGAATTTGGTAAAACTGAATCATTTTCTATCCATGTACAGGAATGGGATTTCGACCCTCCTTATTCAGCTAGAGTCTTTGCAATTTATTTTAATCCATTTGCTGGAGTTTCGTGATTGTTGTTCGATCAATATTCAATGGCTAGTTCTCTATTAAGCTGAGTTTTCGTCCAATAATTCTTGCAATTTTGTAAATTTTTTTGGCCGTTCTGAGCGTTCTTTGTCTTGGCATCAAACAATCTAAACTAGAATTTACACGTTTTAAATGATGGAGAAGACTCTCCGTAAGTCTTAACAAGCTTTCGATAACTATTTGTGATTATTTTCTTCTTGTTAAAGAAATGGAGTAATCAATGCCGCAAATGTTCTATTGAAAGTTCCATTTCAATGATTCTAAAAATGCGATTGTTTATGTGTTTGTCACTTGAAATGTACTAAATATCAAACATAAATGTTAAACTTTTGAAATATGATAATTGTACTTCATTTGCTGAACTTATAACTGTAGCCCTTTTGTGTAAACCTAAAAACGAATTCACACTCCTAATACCATCGTTTCTTATTCCTTAAGATATAAAAATAAAAAATAAAATAATAAAAAGGGAATCAATTCTTTAATCTTTTAAAACAAGAAATGTAAAGTTATAGAAATTTAAATCTTGTTGACTCAGTAAACGAAAATAGATTAAAATAAATAGAAAAGGATTCGTTTCAATATTCGCGAATGCGTACTTTTGAAAACCTAAATCCATTTCAAAACTTAATGCTTTTTTATCAATTTATAGGAATTAAATAAAGATACATTTTCTATGCCTTGTAATTAAAAAATAAGTTTAGTTTTAAAAAGTGGATCGTGAATACTTCTTAAGTTAAAATTTTGAACAGAAAATGAAGTTTTTTCAATCCAATTAAATAAAAAAAATTTTTTTTGTGAGAATAATAGACCATAAATGCTACTTTATTCAAAATTTTGAATAGGAAAAGTATTGTTTCAAACTACTTGAATTATAAAAAGATTTTTATTCAAAAATGTATATCAGTTTTTTAAAATATTTGAATCCATTTTAATACCTTCAAAAGCATTGTCATCTTTATTCTTATTATCAAATAGAAATGCATTTATTTCCACGGAATCCAATTCATTTCAATACATTTTCATAGATTTAAAGTACGCAATCGAATGAATTTACATGGATTAAAATTTTTAATTCCTTTTATTCCATTTTCGTTTACTAGGGAGATATAACCCCACTTTATTCACCAAAGGTTAAGATAATCCTTAAAATACAAAATTTCTAGAATTTATCGGTTATTTCCTTGCGGAACACTCTGTACAACATATAAGAATAATCGTAATTTTTTGTACCATGTGGTATTGCGTATTATCTTCCCTGTATCACGCTTTTGTCCTATTCCGTGGACAACAAATACTAAATGGTCGATATCGCGCGGCTTATCCTCCATACTCATACAAGTTTTGTAACCTCTTTTCAATCGATAACCTGTTGCTGCCAATTTAGAAAAGAAAAAAATGTATTTGTATGATAGTACATAAAGATATAAATGGTATTTTTATTTATAAGTCTAAACCTGAACTTACTTTTAGAAAAACCCAATTTTGATGTAACGCTACGCATCAGTTTGGTAGTTGTATATTCGCTATATAGTGTCACATCGTTAATTGAATACCAGTCGACGTGAAACTCCGAGAACTGCTCCGTATGTAGCACTAAAAATGCAATAAGAAAAAATTTTAAATTAAATTCACACATACACTACCGTTCATGAGTTTTGAAGCTTGAAATTTTGTCTCTCATAAAAAGTATAAAAAGAGTAAACTTAAAACGTATATAAAATCACACAAAAAATATCAACACCAAGATCTAGCTATGATCATTAAGATTCTTTAATTATGTTTTCACATTCCAGTAAATAGAGATCAATTTAAATGGAATTTTAATTCATTCGAATAACAAAAATAGTACTTACGTTATTTCATAGATTATAATATAGAATTGCGTGTGAAGCAAAACAAGCACATTAACAAATTAAGAATACGACAAACTTCTTTCTCTTTTCTTCTTAATTCTTTAATTTCAAAGTTAAAAAACATTTTATAAGAAATGAGTTTTTATATAAGAAGTTCGATAAATCATCTTACTAATTTTTAATAACTGCGATAAATCATCGTACTAATTTTTTTAAAAAAGTTTTTTAAAGCTTAGACAACGTATTTTGAATAACTTTTTGATAATTTTTGTTCGATATTTCATCAGGCTACAAAGTAAAAAAAATTATTGAAAAATACTAATTTTCAATTCTATAAAGAAAAAGGGGATCGTGAAACAGGTATAGTTTGGTAAGATACCATGATACCTCGTATAATAATATAATTTCGCGTTAAAATCTAAGAACAACCATTAAAATTACTTCGTTACAGTCTATACTGTTAAAAATCAGCAGCAGAATTTAATGTAATGTAACGGAAATAAATTTCAAGCAAGTATATTAAAAACGTTTAATGTACATTTAATGTAAATTTAATGTTGTCACAAGTATACTAAATTTCATGTACATACCATGCTTTTCAGTTATACATTATATTTAATGTTTGATACATTTCAGTTATACATTACATTTAATGTACATTAAAGACCACACACCAATCTTATGAAAAATGTCTTTTTGTGGAATTGACTAATTTTTGGATATGTTGTAGTTCTCTTCATTTTGAACAAATGTCTCAATGGGCACAACTTGAGCCATTTCCGTGCTACAAGCCTTGAAACATGGTAGAAAGACAAAGTATGCTATTCCTGGAGTCCGAGCATTAAGAACCCTACTGCGCATCGCGTCATGTATCTTGCTTACATTGCGCAGACTCAGTACTCTTCGAGATGCATTGACTCGAAGACGCGCGCGAGTTAAACCAACTCTTTGACTCAATAAGTTAATAACATGTGGCTATCCGAAAACGTGATACGTGACATCGTTATTATCGGAAAGGGTTAATATTTGACAGTGACATATACTTTCGTAAAAAATAAATTGTACAGTAAAAGATTGCATCAACTCATATCGAAAAACAGCAAAAATTAAAGATTTTAAAGGTAAAGATTAAAGGTTTTTTTTACAGACACGGAAAGACACACTGCATCACAGTCTATCACTTTATCCTTGTTTATTAACGAACGAAACTAATGATTCACTATCTTACGCTCTGTCAATTGTATCGCTTGTTGGAAAATGCCGTTGTTAGAACAGTTCAATTTGCTGCTTAATGTGACGTATATGACGTAAACAAGATACAGCTTCTCATTGGCTGGCCGCCATTACGATGCGCAAAAGCATACCCTTGTCTTTTTCTACCATGCCTTAAAAGGTCCAGATTTAACACGTACTTAAAAGTATAAGTTTTCGACTCGGGATATGTGACTTTCTCCGTCGAATGTGCGTGCGTGCGGGTGTGTCAGTAGTAATAACTGTTCGTCACTTCCGTAGTATTTAATGTCTCCAAACCTTCTCTGGTGTGCGTGTGTATGTGTATGTGTTCATTGACATTTTTAACAATGCATTTAGACATTATAGGATAGTTAATGATCATTAATGTTCACAGTATTTTTATAAAAGTTGAATTTCAGTTTTGCTGGTAGCAGCAATTTTTACAGGTGCATATTCTCTATTTGTATAATTTTGAAAAATATTTTAAATATTAATTTTTTAACTTTTTAGTCTAGTTTGAAGGCCTTGAATATAGCTTTCAAATAATGTAATTGAATTTAATATATGCTGTAATATGTGTATAAATTCGGCATATAAAAATATATTATGTACGTAAGCCATTTGCATTACTGACGTTATGAACGATCTTGCGATTTTACAACTTCATAACACTGATATTGCATAATGCTTACTAGTAGCAAAGAAATTATTTTAAAAGAATTTTTTTAAGTCAAAGAAATTAAAAATAAAAAAACTAAAAATTTAAAAAAAATTTTGTAAATAAAATATATTTTATAAAATGTTGATAAAGGCTTGTTTTGTTACATTTATTAGTGTGTAAGATCTATGAAGGATCATTAATTTGTGATTTTTTTATAATAGTGCTTCTTATGACATTTGTTGTTAGTATTCTACGATCCCCCTGCTATTCCACAAACATATCCTTTTTTTCCCTTTTTAATAAATTGTAAATTATATCCGTTTTACATGGAGAGAAATGTTTGGTGAAATCAATCAAAGTTTAGTTAAATAGCCCAGATAGACAAGCGTGCTAAACATAGAATGCAAACATTTTATGATGCCATTTTGACAGCATAAAATTACAATTAATTAAATGTTGCGATTATGTTGTCATATTGCTGTTATACAATTTATATATTTCACAATATAGCAATATGTTGCCATTTTACAACAAACGCATAACTGCAATTATATAATTCTAATTAAATAAATAGCATATTATCGCAATTTTTGCAGCATCAGAAGACATCTTTTATATGCTGATTACATTTATCTTATATGAGGACGCATCTTAACGTATTTATGCAAGCATTTTCAATCTGTAAATTTCGTTAATATGCAGACATATTGCCGACATTTGTCTATCTGGGAGTGATCAAATGAACTTTACAGTTATAATTACTAAATATATAGTTGTTTTAATTAAACAATTTGTAACCAAACAATTATTTTCATAGAGCTAATTATAAAAAGTGACAAATTGTTAGTCATTTACATCAGTCACTTTTACATAATATCACATCGAGTTCGTAATTTCTCTCAATTAATGCAGTTGTATAATGGTTTTCGCAGAATTTTGTTCTATGTGCGGCTTCATGGCATGGATCGAATCACTAAATCCGATTTGTTGTCACTGGTCCTTTCAATTATGTGCCAATGCAATATCTCAAATGCATGGACTCTTTAAAAGATACTCCCTGATCCTACTATGGACACTACTATTGAAAAAATATATTGTTATACTGAGGATGGCCCAAAGCGGGGCCGTTTGTGTAAAGTTGAATTAAAAGTAATTATAAAAAGTTTCGTTAAATGTAATTAAGTTTTTGGTACTAGCAGAGAGGAACCTGAGAGCGGACACGCTTCGAGTTTAGATGGAATCTTATTTTGAAGCGCCTCTATGTTTCGTGAAAAAATGGACATTGAACTACGTAGACAATATCCATTTTTCATGTCGGTAATGTCCACATTTAGGTGGTTCTCAGCGGTGCTTTGTCCATTTTTACGGTTCTCTTCCGTGCAGGAGTGAGAAATGAGTCAGATAAAGGCGGACAATCGATCTCTGTCCGTCCAATGGATATAGCACCGCTGAGAACCACCTAAACGTGGACATTACCGACGTGAAAAATGAATATTGGCTACGTAGTTCAATGGCCATTTTTTCGCGAAACATAGAGGCGTTTCAAAATAAGGTTCCATCTAAACTCGAAGCGTGTCCGCTTTCAGGTTCCTCTCTGGTACTAGTAAGTACAAAATTCATTTCATCACTATTTAACTAAATTTTGATTGATCTCACCAACAATTTCTCTCAGTGTATATATCAAATGAACTTCTATTTAGAGGATGATTGATATCTATGGCTAACAAACTGGTGTTCATAAGAATTGTACGTTAATATTTGAGTTATGTTAAAAAAATAATGATATTCCACCACTCCCTTTCTTTTTCTATAATTTTGAAATGAAACATCGTAAAGACGAAACTAAAAGACAGATTTAAAGTTCTATCTTTTCTCTTAAAAATGTATTTTTGGAAACTTTGACGATTTCTTTTCCACCGAGAGACATTTAACTTTCCGTGAGAAGCAAGAAAATCGCAAGCTTTTTCAAACTTATGAACAGGTAGTGTGTGCGAGTTACGCAAGCATAAGAGACTTAAGAGAATGAAGAGAGTGATACCTTTATAGGACTGAGGAGCATTTGTGTCACACATTGTAATACTTTGATTATTACTTTCTTTTTGGAATAATTTGAGATGTATTTCTTCTATTATTTTAGAATGTTCCATTTCCAATGGTATCCAGCTACCATCATAATACCATGTACCTCTCATAATCTCCCATTCTTCGCCTTCAACAAATTTACATAGTTTATTATAATTATGCAGACTAATTTACGTGTCTTGCACACTTCATGTGATTAAAGTAACTAAATTCTATGTAAACTTAAATACTCGCTACTTAAATGTTCACCAAAAGAGAGGGAATTATTTCAATTTATTTATCTTAACACTCTTAAGTTCGTATTTAGAATCGTTTCTCAAATCTCAGATCTCAGTCTATCTTTGTCTCACATATAGTAAAATGTACAATACAAAACAAAAACAGACTGAGATCTGAGATTTAAGAAATGACTATAAATACAGACTTAATACTATTAACTTTTGCGAAAAATTGCGTAGATTATCGATAACTTAATAATCAGTGTTTGCCGTTATCTATATAAAATTATTTACGTAATCATCTAGATAAGGAAAGAACTTCATCTTATCTTTAACTAGATTATTATAATGTACATCATCTTCATCTTAATCTTACAATTAGATAAAAAAATGTTATCTTTTTTAAATTATCTAAGATAATGCGAATAACGAGAATGAAGTATTGTGTTTAGCCTCAGTCTCCAAATTACCATTTATCCTAACAGATTTTTCCAAGAATTATAAAATTTATTGCCAGTACTGAAAATCTATAGATAAGTACGTAATAAACTATAGATTTTGAGTACTGGCAATATATATCGAAACGCAGTTCAGATCAACAGTAGTACAATATAAAAATTGCCCCAAAACTATAAATTTGAAAACTTACAAGATATTTTGTCAGTCATTACATAATGTGAATTATATTTATATATTTCTCCTATTTTTAATTTTGATTTTTATTTGATTCAAATTTAACAAGAAATATTTTTTGTTAGTATAATTATTTGAAGAACTTTTGTTTTTAAAAATATTGATTTAGAAATAAAAATATGAACATATTTCATATCCTAAATTGTTTTTTGCAAAATAATGATATTATATGAAAATTATCTAGATAAAACTATATATATTTTTATCTTTTATCTAGATAAATTAAAATTAAATCATCTTTATCTTATCTAAGATACATTTACACGTAACTTATCTTATCTTTATCTAGATAAATTTTAAGTTATCTAAGCGCAACACTGTTAATAATGCTCTAAGATTGTAATTGATTATAACAAGAAATTACAAGAAAAGACATGTACACTTTATTGCTACAATAATCAAAATGTTTACCCAAATTTTGTAAAAAAATTCCCTAAAAAAATTCTCGGATTTCCCAAGAATTTCAAATTTAAATTCTCTCTTTTTATTGACAAAATTATACCTTTGATTCTTATTTATTTATTTTTAAAAATAGATTTTAAATTGTGTAACAAATATAGATTGAAAATGACATTGAAAATGACTCGGTATTAGGATCAAAATGTTTTTTTATAAAAATAATATTTATGATTTTTGTAACACATAAATAATATTATTTATAAAAACATCTAGTCAGGCTTATACATATATGCTCGATCAAATTGCTTATTTTTTTTATAATACAAAATTGATTAGCAATAAGTATAGCAAATCAGCGTACATTCTCCTGACTCATTGTTTCTTTATAAATATATTAATAATACGTTGCTGTGGTGTCAAAACTCCAAATAACATTAGAAAATTTTTTAAATGCAGCTTTAAAATAAATGTTTATTATATTAAATGTTAATTTATGTTTTTTAATGTCCCTTTTAATCAAACAATTGCAAAAAGCCACTTGAGTTTTGAATATTAAATAAAATTTCGAATTCAGATTAAATAAACGAACTTTTTTATAACGGTTGACACTTTATTAAAATTTTAATATTGTGTTCCAATATCCGTACAAAATGTTTTGACCTACTTGATCTTCATCAATCATCGGTTATAAAATAAATTACATTTATTACATTATAATAAAACTATCCGATATTAACATTCATTAAAGAAATGAACGCTATGTGAGACATATTTACTTGGATTTCGCAGAAACTATCGCATTTATAAAAATGTACTCTCTGAAGAAGGTTGTCGAACAACGTGAAACATTACATAATCGATCCGTAGAAAATACGGATGGTAGTTTACCGTTACCTAACGAGAAACTGATGTATCCGAAAAATTAACACTGGTTGAATGCCATATTTTTTTGTCGCAAATTATAAATCTTCTCGTACATTTTAAATTAATAAAAGTATTTTTATTTTGTACATACAATTTGCTCGCAGTCGAAATTATGTTGTGTGTCTAAGGGAAAAAAACAGTCTTCAGATACAGCATCGTCATATTGTGTAAACTGTCCAATAAAACTAGTAAATTATATAAAACTTTCAATACGAGCAGAAGATAAGTTTTTTTATAACCGATGGTTTATGAGAACAAAATAGGTCGAAATGTTTCATTCGGATATTGGAACACAATATTAAAGTTTTAATAAATTCACAACAGTTATAAGAAAAGTTTATTTATTTGGTCTGGGTTCGAAATTTTATTTTGTTATTATGAATGACGTTCTTATTATTATTTGAATATTAAATTTGAGAACTACAAATAAATAATATTAATTAAATACGGCATACAATAATCTGTATACAGGGTGATTCAGAAAGACCTTAGGTCCTTGAAGGGACATATTCCTGAGGTTATTC
>QKQZ01022561.1:8432-42807 GCA_003595255.1 Solenopsis fugax | reverse complement strand
GGCGCGTTCACAGTCACGCTCACCGTCTGCGGAGCGTGCGCGGATTCCCGCGGCGTCTCGACGCTCGTCGTCGTCGTATTCGCACTCGCGTTCACCGTCGACGAGGCTATCGCCGATGAGGAGGAGCTCACGTGCGAAGACGACGACGAAGTCAGCCACTCGTGACGCATCGCCTCGTCGGGGGTCATACGCTTCTTTGGATCCCATCTGATAGTATATCACAAATCATTTAGTATAATGTTCGCAAATAGGGAATTCAAAGAGATCCGGGATAAAAAAATCTTTCCATAAAACAATTTATCAATTTGAAGTTTTAAATTTTTGAAAATATAATAGCAAAGTCAATTTCGTCGACGTGCATAATAGAATTTTCGAATAATAAATACGGGATTACTGCGTATGTTGTAAGGAACTTACTCGAGGCATCTGCTAACGAAGTTCACGAAGAGCATGTCGGTGCACCGAAGCGCCATTGAGAGGTTCTTGCTACCTGCCCATCTCTTCTTGCCCTTGCTGTTTGTCACGCATCGCGGGCTTCCCTTCTGATCTGTAATTATTTTAAACCCGGTTCTATGAATACCGTGGCGCGCGGCACACCCGCTTTTATCTTTAGCGGGGACACTTTTGCCTCAAGAGTTTCCAGTACTCGCGGATATTAATAGCTTACCAAAAAAGAGCCTACGACGAGTGGCATGATTGATAATGTGCTCCGGTGGCAGACCGAGAACCTCCATAATGCAGGCGAGCTGTTCTATCTCGTCCTCGCCTGGAAACAGCGGATACCCCGTGTACAACTCGGCTAAGATACAGCCCAGGCTCCACATATCGATCGGCGTGCCGTACGGAAGACCGAGAATCACTTCCGGACTCCTGTAGAACCTCGACTGTATGTATGTGTAAACGCGTTGGTGACTGTAACACGACGAGCCGAAATCGATGACTTTGATCGAGCTGCTCCCCCGTTGTTTCAGCAGCACGTTTTCCTGCAACAATGACAATGTATATGAGATTACGGCACTTGGGATTAACGTGAATAAAACATGGCTGTGCGAGCGCCTCTCTTAATGTTACCCACCGGTTTCAAGTCACAGTGAATGATGTTCTCTCGGTAGAGCAGTCTCAGGCAACTAATTAGCGAGTTGGCGAAACGACGGATTAGGCTCAGGCTGAATCCTTGATAATTATTCTTTTTGATTAGCTCGTACAGGTTCAGGCTGTAAAGACAATTTCGCTTGTTTCGTTTAATAAATTCTCGCGGACAGAGGCCTCCTGACTCTGTCTATGTCGTTCGACCGCTCACCTCATTAATTCGAAACTGATGCACAGATGATTCCTGAAGTAAAAATATTCTAGCATGTGTATCACATTGTGCTGCGAGTTCGCCTCCAAATCCTTCTTTCTGAGATGCTCCAAGATTCTCACTTCGATGAGAGCCTGATGATGGAATCTCTTCTTGTTCCTGCAAGGACGGTGAAAGCCGTGTTTAAATAAAGAAACGACGCGGTACGCTCGGAAAGCGGACGCGTCCGGAAAAATGGACATTATTCATTGCGGATGCGGTGAGTTTTTTTCTCAGATCGTAGCGATCTGAGTCATTACGAGATGAGTGTACCGTTTTTCCGCGTACCTGATAATCTTGATGGCGATGTGCTGTCCCGTTTTGTGATCCAGCGCTCGGATCACCTGGCCGAAGCTTCCCTTGCCGATCACCTCCAGGATCTCGTATCTGCGTGCACGCAAGTTTCGAATGATTTACGCACGTGCGAGAGAACGACACGGGCAACGGGAATTGTACAGGAAAGGCGAAAAGAAGAAGAGCGCCGCTCGTAATTACCGCTTCGCGATTTATCGCAGTTTAAACACAACTGTACGCGCGGCTATCAACCGCAATTTCTCTTCTCAAGAGTAACGACGCACGGAATGCAAGTGCGCGCAATGGCGAGATTCCATTGCCGGCCATACAATCTCCTAGGCCAGTAGCTAGTGTGCTCAGCGAAACAAACAGTCGAGCGGCGGGAACAATTAAAGAGAAGAGGGAAAGTCGCAGCGAAGGAGGATGGGCACTCACCTGTAGGATATATGATCGTGCAGGACCTTGTTGTAACTGCCGTTTTCGTCGTCGTAACCGCCGTTCTGGGAGGACACCTCCTCGCCGTGGATTTTGTGGGCCGAGAGGCCCAGGTACCAGATCTCCGAGTACTTCTCGATCTCGGCGCGCTCGAATTCCGTCAGTCTGGAGCCGTAATACTTCACCGCCTCCTGGGGCGTCATGGGCAGTCTCCCGGCTATTTTTTCCGCGAAGAAAAAACACACGTGAGGCCGGCTGCGTACTTCAGGGAGTCCGCGAGAGTTACGTAAATCCCCGACGGCTCGTAAACTCTTTTTTTCGCTACAGCGGAACATCTTTGCAACGGTACATAAGCCCCACGCGCGTTTCCCTTGATTAATTTCAACTACAGAAAGCGCTTAATTTAAACCGCGTAGAGCTGTACTTATTCATTCACGAAGTACCGCCCGAGAACCGCCTATCCGAGGAGTATGAATATCTCTCATATATGCCGTAATCCCGTATTGCTTGCAATTCACATCAGCGTAACAGCGCGTTTCGTGTACTCAAATGCGTATCCGCGGCGTCTTAAATACGCAATTCGGCCGACGGTGCATTAAATGATAGCGCGGCACGACTGGCACGTTTCCCCATACTCGCGCCGCATAAGGTATCGCGATTTTCCCGTGATCATAGAGTTCTCACGTACCGTATACTTCGGGGGAAGTAGCGCTGATGGGTTCATGCAGCGGCATATTGTGGATATTGTTGCTCGTGCTGTTAGAATTGTTCGCATTATTGTTGTCCGTCTTGTCCACTCGCGTCGGCTTGCTGTTGAAGAAAGACGGCAATTTCTGGAACAAACGAAAGGATTTCCCTTTATATACATCAGTCTGCTGAAACGCCACGAAGACTGGTGACATTTGAATAAAACCCGAACCCGCAACTCGCAGATTTATTTATCCACGCGTGCAATGACTCGAATTTTCGAGGGCAGTATCTTATAATCAACGAGTTTCTCAAGAGGGCAGAGAGAGAGAGAGAGAGACTGAAAATTCGCAGCGCGAAACATCAGCCGAAATATAAAATTGGTCACATGGCACATGCTGAGAAAGTGAAAATTTTAAAAGGACGCGGAGAGAGCACATTTAATTAAGGGTGTATCGGACAGTCCCTACAAAGTAAATAAAATTTGGAAATGTGTTTAATATTAAAACTTCGAACAAACTATATACATATGAAAGTTGTACGAATAAGATCATATTTTTAATAACATATTTTTATAGTTTATTTACTCTATTTGTTGTAAAAATTAATTTAATTTTTACATTAAGAAAAATCTCTATTTTTTGTATAAGTATTTCAAGTATTCAAGATGATTTATACAAAGTTGTATTATGATTGTCTGTTTAGTTATTTTGAAAATAAATAAATAAATAAATTTTATTTATTTTACAGAACTAAAATCTGCATCGCAATGAAACTTTACATAAATCATCTTTAAATTATAAAATACTTAAATTAAAAAATTCAGATTTATTTCATTATTAATTATATTTTCATCAAAGTGCATGTCTACTTATTGAAATAATTTTTTATCCAAATAAAAAATCACCGACAATTTTTTCTACTACTTTCAAATGCATTATAAAACAATCTGTAATTTTTTTTATATAATAATTTTCTTAATGCTTTGAGAAATATCCTAATATTCATTAATTTTTACTGAAGGCCCATCCCCGAACACAAAAGAAAGTTTGATGCGAACCTTTTGAGAGATCTCCCGTATATTATATTATTAATATTACATTGAGCATGCTCCCTCCCCTTCCCATCGAAATATCTTCCATGCGTTTCTCCGCCGCAATTTTATCGACGCGAGGAAAATAACATATCGCAATTACCCCCGCGCTCAGTTTTCGCATTAAAATTGCCCGAATCACTTCCGTGGTGATCGAAGCTTTTTTTCGTGTCGTGAAAGTGGCGCTGCGGTGTGATCTCTTAAAGAAAGTGGCACGCACGACGAATGCGCATCGACGTGTCTACATATACGCATGTATATGCGTGTGACCGTGCGATGTGTTGACCCCCGTTTAACAAGTTTAACGACACCGAGAAGTGACCCGGACAATTATTTCTTCGTTGCCGAGAGAGCCATTTAAAAAAACGTTTCGTCGGCGGAGCGACGCCTTTCCGTACCAACAGCCAAGGGCAGTCACACCGGTCGCGAATGTACCTCGAATGACAATGAGGCCTGCTGTTGTTCCCAGTTCGCGTCGGGGGCCTCTACAGCCGTTCGTTGGATTTCCTCGCGCGTCTTTCCGCCGATGTTAAATATTTATGGCCGAATGCCGGCAATCGATTTCGGGTATCGCTGCCAACTCCGAGTGTCCGGCATCGGGAAGTACGTATCTATGGGGAATATCCTGACACAAGTCGGCGGAACGTGTTTAATGGCAAGGCAATAAATTATCGCGACAACTTGTGGCGTCTTCTGGCGTCAGAGGTCAAACACCTCTTGAATCTACTGCATTCTAGAGAGTCATACAAATGTTTTCATTCGAGATTTAAGGACGCTTTCCTTTCCCGCTGTCTCAGACATTCATCCTACATGAAAGTAATATTGAGAAAAGTGGCGAGTTTATTTATTCACTCGCAGAGAAAGAGAAAGAGAGAGAGAGAGAGAGAGAGAGAGAAAACGCGCGTTTATTTTCGGCCTTTAAGTATCTTGGAAACAGACACCTTGCCGAGGTGGATACCACGCTCACCTCGCTCCAGATGTGTAGCACTGTTAGCAGTATTTACGCGTGACGTTATGAGAAAGTATCGAAGTAACGAATGCACTTCGTATGAATATTCAATAGGTCTGCATATCGCTCGGCGACTCGTTCATGACGTTTACCTTCGACGTACAGTCGCACCGCGAACGTATAATTTTCTGTACGCAAAATATTCCAAGTATATACCAAGTGCCTGTTTCAACGCATCGTGGCATGAGGAGCGCATTAACGAATCGCTGTATCTTAATTAACGTCGATCACTCTAAATAGATCTCTTCGCGCAAGCGTTTGATCTATGTACGTCCTACGAAGGCGCGAGCTAGGACAAAGCGAGCGACGCGATTCGACGCCAATTGATCAGGCCTGCCGGCAATTAAGGCCAGGCGAGTGTTGGGCATAAATTCCTATTAAAGGGTCGTCAGACGGTTCACAAGTGCTTTCATGCGTCCTTGTTGCCTTCTCTAGTTCTACATTGCTCCGCGTCTACGCAATCGCATTCGACCGTTGGCGAAAGAGCCTCGTTAACCGAAACGATTCAATCGTAATGCGGATCGATCGCACCGATTTTCACGACGTAGCCCAACGTGTTGTAGCATCGCCGTACGGCCTCGTGATCTCTGCCTCGTTAATTTCGTGCGCGGTGAAATCCCTAGTTCCCAATTAAAATACGGAACTGCGAATGAATGGAGCCTCGGCGGCCGCGGCTCTCTCGTCTGACCTGGTGTAATGAAAAATTATTATCGCTCGTTGCGCGACTCGGCGGATCGGCGATACGCGGATGCGTTTCACGCGGGGTGAGAGGGAGTGGGAGGCATAAATAAAAAGTTGCGAGTGAATAACCATGCGGTCCGGAGGCCACTCGTATAAATTGTAATCTTTACCTCGTTCCATTCTCTCTCTCTCTCTCTCTCTTTCTCTCCCTTTCTCTCTCTCCTTTTCTCGATGTGTCCGATCGATCGCAGCCTCTCGCACTCTTTCTCTTTCTTTCTCTCTCTTTCGACCAAAGGAGGCTGTTCGCTGCCGAGCCCCAACGCGACAGATCGAGGCATGCTTAATGATGTATGTCATATCTCAAAACATTATCAAAAATATAAAAATTTCATAGAATATTCTAGTATTGTGTTACGAGTATATCTGTATAAAATTTGAACACAATTCACTTATTGAGTTCATATATATTTAAAAGTTATTTAATTTTTTGTTTACTCTTGATTTACTCTGATACGGTAAAATCGCGTTTTGCAGTATTTATTTGCAAATTTTATGGGTCAGTAGCATTACCAATTAAATTAAAATTTTTACATGTACTCTCTCTAATAAAACCCTAATAAATATTCGTGCAAAAATTCATTTAGATCCATTTAATCGTTTAAAAGTTATTTATTTAAAAGTGCAGCAAAATATAATAATTTTCGCTACAGAGACCATATAAATCAAATTTTTTGTTTTCTTTTTTGCAGCTAATTTCAGGGCCAAAATTTTTTGTTGTTGATTAGGAAAAAAAAAAGAATAAACCTAGAGAAGCCTTTTTAAATGTCCCTAACTTTTAGCTCGTATTGTATAGCCAAAACATTCTTGAGTTCATTTCTTGAACTCCGCTCGGAGTGTCTTCCCGCTTTTTCTTTCTTCCGGGCGTAACTGGCTGCCGAGAACGAGATGGTCGCTTTTCCTTCTTTTTCTATTTCCTTTTTTCTTTTCTTCATTTCTTCTTTTTTCCAAGACTCGCGTAGTGAATCCGTCACGAGCCAAGCTCATTTTGACCCTCGGTATTCGAAAATCCGCCAGAGACGAGAAAGGCGACAATCTCGTACGGAACGATTGTTCCGCGGTCGAGAATAAATCGCGAAAAGCCTCGCGGTTTTCAGGAGAGCGCGGTACGAAAGTACCGCGGACAGCGGGGGAGAAATTTTCTCAAGGACGCTCGAGCACGCTCGGTTTCAGCCGCCGCCGGCCAGTAAACCGTATTGCAGATATATGCTATACCGATCGCGCAGATAGGCACATGTACAATAATTCCTCGTGTACACCCGTGGTTATGTTATGCGGTTTACCTTGTGACATCTCCCAGCCGCGGCCGCCTTTCTAATGCCGCGTGCGCCAACGCGATGCTGCAGCTGTTCGCCGCTGCATGCGCGATTACGTGGTGCCCACCGCAGCCGCGGCCGAGTACCCACGCGTTCGTACTCGTCGGATACGTGGGATACTCGTGGCGGTGGCACGTGGGCGTATCGGTATCTCGGAAGCACGACACACCGAGTGGAAACGTCACTCGGCCATGGTGTAGTACGCACAGGGGGAGCTCATTAACCGGAGCCCGGAGCGGAGCAAAGCGGTGCAGATCGGTGCTCCGTTACGACGTAAGAGCGCCTTGAGAGCGACTTAAATGGACGCGGATACAAACGGCATAGCGCATTTTCACCGCGTGTCCGACGCTAATTGCGACGCATCGTACGTTTACGCTGCACTTTCCCCGCGAGTGTCACGGATTTTTCAGATTCTTCCCTGAGAGATGCGCGTATCGCGCGAACGAGTCGCTCGTTGCTCGACAGTAGCATCCCCGGCATATCGAATCTGACACATATAACGAGTAACAAGAATCTTTTTCTTCGATTAGTGCCAGGCGGGATCCAGCGGGATCCACACACGATGCACCTTACGTGTGTACACAGTGGCAGATAAGATAAACAGGAATATCTCGCACGGAAGCCATTAGATACGTGTATCAACATATCTCATCCACCCACGAGTCGCGCGCAAAAGCGTCAGCTGTGTGTCTTGTTTAATTCAGTAAATACGCCAGCAAATACGCCAGCAAATACTCACGATGTGGCGTTTGCGATTCAAAATCACTTGCAGTACGAGAGGCTAACGGCACGAATGCGAACTAATGTTTAGTAGTACCGTGTTTGCCGTTTATCGGCAAACGGCACGACGAAACGTAACACGAGTGACTCTTTCGTTCTATTACCATAAAGGAGCGCACGCGTGCCGTGCCATCCAAACTGCACCACTCGTAATTGTCGTGAATGTGGCTCATTAAAACTTCCGGGCGGCGACCATTTCGGGTGGTCACGTGCGAAACGAAATTCCCGGTCGACGGACGGTCCGGCTATTTGTAATCCCTCGAGCGGCAAATTATCAATTAATTCCGATTACGCGAAATCAAGACAGTTGATCCCCGACCAGAGGGATCGCACAATTTCACAGTCGAAGGGTTAGGATTATAATGTGATCACATTAATTTATGTTAGATGCTCATTAGTTCAGACAATCTTATGTATATGCATCCATGTCATTATGTATGCGACAGACCTTAAGCGCGTTCCAATTCTATATTTATTTCACATAGTTTGATAATTTAGAACAACAGAATTCGTAAAATAAACTCCTCAGCTGAGAATAAAACTTGAAAGATAAAAGTCAACGAAATAAAAAACTGATAAGAGCCGACACAGGATCGTTATGTGTATATAAAACATTTATTATTATTTTTATCATTATTTATTATTATTTTTATCGTGTATTGGCTCTTATTGGCTTTTTATTTGACTTTAGTCTGTAGAGCTTAACTTATTCTGTTAGTTTTAAAGATATTTTTTTAAGGTAACTTTACTTTTTTTTAATTTGTAGAAATCAGATCGCGCATATCGCAATATAAATGCAATTTCAACCCACACTGAGAGAAATATTTAGTGAGATAGACCAAACGTTTAGTTAAATAGTGCATAGAAAGAAATGAGTATTAAATCAACAATTCATTGTTTCATATATAAACAAGAATATAAAATCTAGGAAGAATTTGATAATCATAAACAGACATAATTTGCTTACATGAAGAAATAAAATTTCTTTATGTTAGCAAATTATGTCTGTTTAAAATTATAAAATCTTCCAAGAAGAATTTATATTTTTGCTTATATATGAAACAATGAATTGTTGATTTGATACTAATTTTTTTTCCGTGTGATTAAATTTTATAGTTATAATTATTAAATATGTAGTTGTTTTGACCAAACAATCTGTAGCCTTAACCAAACAATTGTTTTCATACAACTTGTAACCAAATGTTTCGTTAAATGTAACCAAGTTTTTGGGGTATCAGTAGCTACAAAATTCATTTGATTACTATTTAACTAAACGTTTGGTAATTATTTCTCTCAGTGCACAAATTAGTGTAACTCATCTACAATTGAAGAAAAGGAAGATATTCTGTGAAATCTCGTCAATATTAAAATGGAAGTTAAATCTATATTTTATACTGCGTAAAGATTTATTCCATGTTCCGTTATCGAGATGAGCTGCGTGCAAGCAACTGTTTCAGTTACTTTTCCGTCGTAAACTAGAAAGTGTTTTTGTTATAGAGATGCGTGCGATCTCTTGTAAAGCGGGAAAGTGAAACCGCCTGCCAGTAAGCGTGATAAATCACTGGCTAATTCGTGCGTTAACGACTTAATTTCGCGTGCAGCTATTAATGGAATTCAAAATATATCTCGCCGAGAATTCACTGTGAACGATTATTTGGACAGATGCGACTCGTAACTGTGATTTGGCGCGGCACTACATTGCGATCTGCGCTGATTTATTATTCGCAAATCTCACACTTGGTCGGGATGCTGGTGGACAATTATAAAACCAAGGTGAGCGAACCGCCGCGCCGGTATTATTTGCACGTTCTAAAATTTGAAGCCCAAGTATACTCGGTCAGTCTACTCAAATTGCCAAAGTAAATTCTGCGTTCAATGTCCTGTAAACGTATTTAGAAATATCCCGAATTAAATTGTAGTTATAAACGCAGCAGCGAGTGTTTAAGAGAAAGTATTCGCGCAAATAAATTCTCCTGTCAAAATAATGTTTGCAATAAATTTCGTCTTTCGAATAAAGAAGCTGGAAAGACCTGAAATAGCGATATATTCAACATTTATCGTTCATATTACTCCGGCCTGCGAACGGAAAAATTGAGAATCTCAAAAATTGAGAGTTAAAGAGCTCTCGTGTTTATGATCAAGCTAAAGTCGGATGTGCTCGAGCGAGCTTTAGATTTACCGTTAGTATTTTAATTAACGAGATCCGTCATGCGTTATTTCTAATGCGGCTATAATGCACCGACCTCCCCCGGCGCAATTACCGATTACCCGGAGGATTTATTAAGCATCGCCTACCGTTGCCGGTTCTGCTGAAATAAAAATGAAAAAAAAATCCCGCACCACAAATCCCCTCGTTAAAAAGGTCAGATATGCGAGACTCCTGGAAACATTCTCTTTGATCTCAAGTATCCGTACATACTTGTTGCTTTTATCCACCCAATTTACCTCAGTTTAAATCGCCAAGATATAATTAAATTGCTAATCAGTTCCTCGAATCGTTTTACGTCAGTAAACGGTTCGGAATGCGCATAGCGCGAAACTGCGAAGTCCGCCGATCGAATCAGCGAAAGCGAGCGATATCATTCCGCGCTTTCCTCTTTCTCTCTTTGTCTGCAATTTCTCTCTTTCGCTCGGGCACGCGCGGTTCCGGTCTAGAAGCGCTCCCAGGAGGATACCCAATGATATCTTTCAACGCTATCATTGACACACTTGACAAACCGACCTCATAGACTCGGCCGTGTAGTTTGTCGCCGCGGACTCGCTTCGGTCGTCGCGATCGAAAGTTATAGACGCACCTACGCACCTATGCAATGCGTGCCGCACATCCCGGCCGGGATTGCGTAAGAGTTACACATGGTCGATCGCTTCCTATCCGAACGGGAAAAGGAGCACGAGCAACCGGTATTTTCACCGGTAATTCGCGCGCGTACGCGTGCACGGATGTATTCCAGGTAAATTTCATAATTATGTAACGGAGTCGACGATAAGAGCGCACGTACGATGCGGATTGGCGGATTTCTCTCTCCCGGGGATTACTGGAGATTACGCTCGGACCGCGATCGATTGCAACGTTAACGTGATGTCGGGGAGCTTCTAATAATCAATGACTCGTGAAACGAGAGTGCGGGATGGTTTGTAATTGCGCACTCCCGCAAGATTTTCAAATTCGTAAGAAACGACTCGCTGCCGCGTGCGTATAGGTGTGCTATCCGCTGTTGCGTAACACTTCTTCAGAGGATTATCGCTGTACTGCGCTTCGGCGGAAGATGGATTTCTAAGAAACTATTTTATCTGCTTCGGTATCTCCTCTGTCGAATTATGCTCGAGATATTTATATGTAGAAAGTGTATTTGTCGCAGAAGCAAGCGATAAGAATCATTATCTAGATGTAATATCGGTAAGATTATTATAAATCAGAATCATCGAGAGTTAGCGAAAGGATTTAAATGAAGTGTGTTAGAAGAGAAAATGCAAGTTATTATCACGTACACAGAATACGTGAATGAGCGTCAAACAATGCGACGAGCAACGATCATCCTTTTCAAACATGGATGGATTAATAAAGTACGCTTATTGAGATATAACTATATAGATGTAGTAATTGTGATACGCACGTTTATGAAATAAACAATACGCGCGATTCAATCGCAGATAGATTACGTTCCAATGAACGTCAACCGCCGCACTGTGCAAACTCTCCCGACCGAAATTCACGTTTTCATCCGCAGATAAACAGTAATATGATTTATTCATGAAAAACCGATACGGATGCGCCAATCTCGGCGTGAATCGTAACAAAAGCTTCGCAAAAGCAAGGCGAGAAAGAGACAGCTTCGCGCGGGAGAAAGACTCTTCCCTCCCGACGAGGCGAGAAACGCGGCCACGGTGCCGATATTTTGCTCGGCCTATAAACTTATTTATACGGTGCTGTTTCATCATTTTAACGCGATTCTGGATGGGCAAGATCGATTCCGAGCTAGCGATTCCGCATTTATGGACGGAGACCGGCAATTTCTCCGGGCAAATAACACAATGGCGGGAAGATCGGGTCGGCGAAAACGATAGCGAGCCGATGCGCGTCGCATCTTTCTCTCTTGTAGGACGAAACTGACCTCAAATAAAACCCGCTAGAAAACATCTCGCGAGGCCTCGCTTCTTTTTACGCGTACTCGCGGCGCGCGTTTCGAATAATAAACTGGTTTCGAAGTTCCGGCTCTCCGTCCTTCTTCGTCCAGTTGGCGAGGCTGGACCGCGAGCCGAGACGAGACGAGACGAGACGAGAAACGCCTTAATAAGGCAACGAAATCTTTTCATACGTACATGGCAGTGACTAGACCAAGCAAGTGTTTTCTTTTTCTGTATTAACTACCAAGTGCCCTACCTTGAGCATCTATAAATGATTTACGGGGAATATTTCTTCCGACCCGTCATTGAAACCGGTATTTACCGAGACAGTACCAAACTCTTTGTAAAGTATGATTTTAACTCTTTCCCTACTATCCTCGGTATTTCGTGTCCGATTCTTGTTCGTAGATTCAAGTTTCTCGCAAGTTCTACGAATTATTAATTTATATACTACATTTTATTTTTTAAAGTAAAGTTTCAATATTTATTCTAGAAAGTTGAAAATATGTTCGTAAATTTTTAGAAGACCATTTTATATAGATGAAAAAATGAACGGATTCGAGATACCCAGGATGGTAGAGATAAGACACCATTTTGAGCATGGTACAATAAGAATTAATATAATAGTGAATTCGGTTGGACTGCACCAATGCGCACTGGTGCACATTAAAGCCAATGTACATGAATTAATGTAAGATGTGTGTTCAGTATAAATACACTGAAAAAAAAGACTGGTTATAACTACCAAATATATATTAAAATAGTATCAATTAAATATTTGGTCAATGTAACCAAAAATAATTTTACTTTTCTACATATTTAGTAACTTATACCAGATTTGATAATACTTACTAAACATTTAGTAAAATAAAATTATTTTTGGTTATATTGAGAAAATATTTAGTTGATACTATTTCACTATACATTTGGTAGTTATAACCAGACTTTTTTTCAGTGTATATAAACAGATTAAAACTAGAATGACGGCTGGAATTTTTTATTTTCTACATTGATACGTTGAAGAGGACTCCAAAGCGAGTCGAAACGTTCATTTGATTTTGTTGTATCGCTTAAGTATGAATAAACAATTTTAAGAACTGTAAGAATTTTAATTGCGCACCTATATCCGCGCTGACTCTCAGTAGCCTGTTTTTCAATTGTTTGTTGTTTAAACAGATTAAATTATGAAATTTTCAATACTCTTTTATGTTATTTGATAAAATACAAGTATTAAAAATTTTATCAGTCGAGATATTTGCAGTTTATTTTTATACTAGATCAATGTACAACGTTTAATATGCACTAGTGCACACTAGTGCATCCGACCGAATTCGCTATAAAATTGGTGATCATGTACTCCGTTTTTTGTCGCGTGCCACACTTTTATCTTCGTGATCAATGAGCGAATGAGGATCTGTTCGCGAGGATCCTTCGATCGGTACGTTCGCGTAGGAATACGAGAAGGGGAGGGCTTTATTACGATTTTTCCCGTGCGCTTCACTCGCGGACAATGGAAACTGGAAAGACAATCGAGCGTCAAGCCTGTGGAAGCCTTCCATTGCTTAACAACTTCTGCGTATTGAAATTCAATCGCGCGCCGCGCCGCGTCGGGGATACCTTTGTCGTTCACGCCGTAGGCCGTGGCGACACAATTTCCGCCTCGGAGCGGGAGATTCGACCGAATGTTGAACTCTCGTTCTCCCCCATCTTCGACGGTACAAACGATCGGGAAGCAATTATTTCGTTGGGATTTATTACCCGCTTCCGACACGAAAGTTCGCCTCCGTGAAAAAGTCGCGTTTCAAGTTCATCGTGAATGAGTTCAATGAGTCTTTTATTAGACGATAATTAAAGAAGATACTTGGGTTATTGTAAAAGTAAAGAAATAAAATGGTCTCCGACAGAAGCTTCAGCGATAATTAAAACTTTTGTAAACTAATGACAAAACCGCTAATTAATCCTATTGTGCTGCAAGACGCTGGTGCTATAATTAACGGAATGCGCATACGATGAGCACAGATTCGTGGAGTTAGGTGGTAATATTTGTGATTTTTTTTTTTCACGCGTCAAGAAACTTGGGCGGATGTAACCGGATGCGGACTACGATCTCGCGAAGGAAAAGTCGCACACGGCCTTCTTGTACACGTGAGCGCGTCACGTGTTCAAAGACGTACACGTGTGATGCGGTTACCGGATTCAGCGAAGTGTCGCCCGCTTAATGTTTGTTACTGACATGTGCGACACGAGTGTGAGTGCACACGCACGCGAGTATCGGTGGCACGGAAACGAGCTTTCTCCATTGCCACTCTGTTAGCGCCCTTTTGGATCGCCGCGCCGCCGAAGTCTTGCGGTTTATGCGAGAGCACGGAGAGCGAGAGGAGGCGCAGCTGCGAGAAGAAGCCGGCTGGGGAATGGACCGGAAAGTTTTATGAACGACCCGCGCCGAAATTCTGACCGTGAAAAAGAGAAATGAGGAAAGAAAGCTATCAGTCTTCGCGCACGCCGACACGTTCTCTCGAATGTTTTCCTGGCATACTCCGGCACACCTGCAATAATTTATGACCTTAATGTTTTCCGAGGTCTTCCTTGGGAAATTGTTTACGGCTCGTAAGCAATACGCAGCTACCCGGGAAGCGTTTATTAGATAAGGATTCTTATGCAGATATTCAATTTACATCTTTACACCGCAAATCATTATCGCCAGAAGTGATTTCTTCGGCTTGACTACTGTATTCCAACGGTAATTACCGAGAAAACTTCGAGACCGCGATGCTTTTCTCGATATTAATCTTGCGTACACCTTATTACTTGATAATAATCACCTGAACCTAATCTTGATGGCAAATCGCGATAATTATTCTCAAGGTTTGCTTCAAACGATCGCTTTGTACGATAATACCTGCATAGCGTTTAAAACAGGTGCACTAGGTAAATCCGTCTAGTCGAAGACGAAAAGTTGATTTATGATATCGCGAGATGATACATTTATGTAACAAATGCAAACAATGACTCGCCCATATGTCTGTAAAAGAGATATAGAGCCAAGGCTGGTCGCCTTGACACACAACGGAACGCTCAACCTCAGAAACCGGAAAACACTAATCGCCCGGGGTCTCGACGATGCATTTTGCAACGGCACCTTGGAGCTATGGCTGAAACTGCAACCGCATCGCGACAAATTATTTTTTCCCATCAAATACAACAGCTTACACCGAGCATACACGATCATTGTCGGGAAAACAGCTAGCGGGACAGCTAGTAACGATCCGCTAATGAGTCGCGAAAAATTCTTCAGCTGTGGATATAGGAATCGAAACCAAATTTCGAAATAAACAACTAAACAATTATTAAACTCTTTATACTAACAAGGAAACATTCCCAAGTGTGAATTTCTGATTTTAATGAAACTTTGTATAGGTTACATTGATAAATTCATCAATGTAATTTAAAAAATATCAGTTGCTGCCCAAAAACGGTTTTAAGGGGTAAAAACACCCCTCATATATAAAGCAATTTTAAATTTTTTTGTTATATCTCAAAAACTATTCAAGATATCAAAAAATATTTTATACAAAAGTTTTACCATAAAATTATTTCTATTCATTCTCGTCAATCATATTTTTTAAAATTAATTATTAAAAAAAATTTTATTTCAAAAATTATTTAAAAAAAAATTATTAACGGTAATGAATAGAGGTACTTTTATTGTAAAACTTTTGTATAAAACATTTTTTTGATATCTTGAATAGTTTTTGAGATATTACAAAAAAAGTTGAAAATTTATTTAAACAAGAGGGGTGTTTTTACCCCTTAAAATCATTTTTGGGCAGCAACTGATATTTTCTAAATTCATCTATTTAAGTATTCTATATGTATACAAAGTTTCATTAAAATTAGAAATTCACACTTGGGAATGTTTCCTTGTAAGCCAAAAATATTAAAACTAGAAATCAAGGACATTTTTCAAATCTTCATACTTCATATTTTATAAAAAAATATAATATAAAAAATAAAAAAATAAATAATTATATTTAATAAAAGATTAAAACGTAGGGAGATAAAAGTGGTACAAATAAATAATCAATTATCCCCTCTTTTATAATCCTCGATGAGCTGCGAATATTTGCCACTTAAAAAACGCGATTACAAGTTTGGATCGCGATTTATAAGTTTGAAAAATCCTGCAATAAAGTATTACCACCAGGAGTATAAAGCCGATTTGAAACAAAAATGCGCTTAGAAAAATAAAAAGCA
Organism: Solenopsis fugax; assembly: GCA_003595255.1. NCBI lineage: Eukaryota > Metazoa > Arthropoda > Insecta > Hymenoptera > Formicidae > Solenopsis > Solenopsis fugax. Next base: position 26,737 of record QKQZ01022561.1, on the reverse strand, counting down.
GTCTCTGTCACTCGTAAATTATCGCGTGTATTACCTATGAACATCCTGCAGCTCGCAAACAAAGTCGGATGAAGTATGATCTTTTTCTAAATAAATATTGTATATGCGACGTGCGAAAGATCGCTGAGGCGCGCCGTCCATCACTTATCGCCGGAGAGTTTCGAATTCTAGGTGTGACAGGTATAGACGCTGGAAACCAAACACACACAGGCAAACACAGCGCACATATCTCTCTCTTGTATGCATATGTTGATTTTCACGCAGCATGCATACCGCACGCGCAGTGCGTTAGACGCGCGCGTAATATGCGTCGATATAAAACTTTTACGACGCTCGACGACACATTTTCGCGAGGCTTCGGATACCAACGACCAGCTCCCGCAACGACTATACCCGCGATCGCTTTCGAAAGGTTTCAAAACGCTCCGGACGCGCATTGTGGAGGGACCTCGCGGTTTCCTCGCGTGAGCATCGCGAGTTGTAATGATCGCTCGCTTCAAGGAGAAGCGTATCCAGGAAAGGAGCGAGTTGCGCGTCGAATATCGTCTTTCGAGATGAAACGATGATATAAAGGAATCGAGCATTTAGCGATGAATATTGCAAAGAGATACGGCTTACTCCGTTATTATCGATTGATTACGCGTTCTCGTGATTTCTGTCGCGAAAGTGTGTATCGTGTAATGAAATCGTAATATAGATTAATTAAGATCGCGTGCCTCTGACACATTTTCAAGTGTAGCTAACCAGTATTTAAACCCGTTATCGTGCGCGATTCATTAAAAGTTTCTCTAGTTACCGAGTTAGATTACCGCAAACGAGTTATTAATCGAAAACTCGGCATTCATTTTGTATTGGTACACGGGATTCATCAGTTTCGCTCGTTTTAAAATAAAGGCGTAACGTTTATTGAGAATCTTATCGGATAAGTGGAGTGAAATAAAAATTTCAGCGAGTCGTCGTAAAGAGAGGCCGCGCATATACATACTCGTAAATTACGTACAGAACCATTTTGAGTTGCAGAGAGGTTCATTTTTAATTTCAAAAGTGTATAGCGATGACATAGCTCTCTTTTCCCCAGAGCTTTCACTGCGGCAACGAGAAATATGAAGCTAAACCAAATAAACCCGCTTACAGGAGTCGGATTGACAGCGCGCCGTGCGTTCGTGAGAGATGAGGCACGCGCGCTCTCTTCGTCGAGAGGAGACCTCGGGATTCCAAGCGTATTACCAGCGATTGATGCACGCGCATCTCGTTAACGTTCGCGCGCATACGTTGCCATGCTCTCTGTCGCATACGACTCGGTGCACACGAGGATGCGTGCGTCACGTACATACGTGCGCATTTGTACGTTGCGCGCGTTACGCACGACTTTACAGCGGAAGTCACGTGACACACGCTCGCACGGCCCACCGGAAACGACGAACGATCGATCGTCAGACGAACGAACGTCTGCGGGGTCCCCATTATGTAAGAGAAAGAAACGCGCCGTCGCGTAACGGCGGCCCTGACTTATTATCAGACTTTAACGATCGAGAATCGGCGGCGAATCGTCAGAACGGTTCCATTAACCCTCGGCGTGATCCCTTCGACGCTAACGGGACACGCGTGACCCGTGCGTTTCTTCGGTGCAAGATGGAACGATATTAATGCCGAACGGCCGACGGCTACTCCTGGTTCTTGTCCGCGTTCGTCTTGCTCTCTGATACCGGGAAAGATAGCGGCTATCGCGCATGCTGCGAAGTCCGCGATTGCGATAAACGATAATTAACGCTACGAGAAGTTACAGTTTCTTTTTTTTTTCTTTTTTTTTTGAATATACGATACACAGTTAAATATTCACAGTCGCGATAAATTCGTCGATGAAAACTTTTCGAGCCGGTTTATATGAAATCTACGATGACCCGGTAAGTTGAATGAACCAACTCGTTTGGAAAACAAAAGAATATTATTTAGTGAAACAGTGCTAATGTAATCGGTTGTAGAAAGTCAGTTCGCAGTTCACGCGCCTGTTAGCGTGATCTCCGAGAGCGAGAAAAGAAATCGCATCATGCAATGTTTCTCTACAAACAATTTCGACAGCGTCTACTAATTATATTACGTATACGTATTAAGTTTATAAAAATAAAACGACCATATTTGATAAAAATATTAAATTAAAAAGAAAACTTTCATGAAAAATACTAATATAAAAAAAATTTACAGTTATAGAAATGTCTGAAAATTGTACACTGAGAAAACAATTGTCAACTTGACTAAATTTTTCAATTTGAATTAAATTTCTTTATTTCAAGTATTTAAATATAAAGTTTATAAAAATAAAAATACGACCATATTTGATAAAAATATTAAATTAAAAAGTCTTTCATATAAAAAATACTAATATAAAAAAATTTACAGTTATAGAAATGTCTGAAAATTGTACACTGAGAAAAAATTGTCAACTTGGCTAAATTTTTCAACTTGAATTAAATTTTTCATTTCAAGTATTCAAATATATTAAAATTAAATATACAAATGGTTGAACTGAAGAAATTTAACTTAAATACATAAATATTTGAAGAAATTTAATCAAGTTGAAAAATTTAGTCAACAATCAATTTTGTCAATTTTGTCAGGTTAACAATGTTTTTTCTCAGTGTAAGAGATGTTGATATAAGAAATATTAATTTTTTTTCAATTGGAGCGCATAGGATTTCTTCCATTTGTCAAAGAGCAGTGGACGCGTGGGTGCGCAGGGGGATCTTTTGCCACATTGAATTCGGTTTGACCGTGTTGGCGGGTAGGCCAGGTATACAAAGACAATTTCGCTGATATCCCGAAACCGGTTATCTCGTCGCGAGCGCCGCTACAACGACGACGCTACTGGTGGTACAGTTCATCGTCCTTTTGTCGCCGTGGCCGACGCACACACTCGCGAACGCCTTCGTCAGTCGCGAACGCGTACGCGCAATATGTAGGTGTCTAACACTTACACGTCGACGTACCGATAACGCGCAGCCCGGTAACCCTCGGTGGTCTTATAATTGAACCGACTAATGAATATTTATACCCCCCCTCGGCCGATTATACGGCCGCCTGGAAGCGTGTTCGCACGTCGCGATAGTCGCGCCGGTTGATCGTGGATCATTAGAAATTTAAACGTTGGGAATTAGCCGCGGCCTGTCCTCGTTATGGGCGGACTGGATTTCGTGGCTCGGAGCGATGGCGAGAGAATATACGGGAAGGCAATTACGAGCATGGGTTACCCGGTGTTTTGCGCGAGAAAGATATTTTCTAAATGTCCGACAGTCTATTCGCTTCGCACGAAGATACTCGTAATTGTTTTCCCCGTTCATTCTCATTACGTTTTCTTCGGGGACAGCGAAATTATTGGACGTCTGAACGTTTGCGCATCCAAGCGCATCCTTACGCCACATCGATATTTATTCCGAAATTAAAGCGCACGATAACATGGTGCAATAGTGGGATTCTAGGTCGCGAACGATGCGCAAACCGGTATATATTAATGTCGCTTTCCCGAGTCGGACAATTGCCATTTATAGTGTCAGCGGTATACAACTTCTCATTATCATCACCCACACCGATGTAAAGGTTGCATGCGCGCGCGCGCCCACGAAACGGCAAACTTATAATCGAACGGATAAACGGATATCTCCATTAGCATAGTAGTAACCACCCGAGACCCACATATGCACGGAGTCAAAGTGCGTATGGAGATAACGGTACATCGAGGCGCGCACGTGTGTGCCGAGAGAAGAAAACGCCTGTGCGAGCTATGCGTTTCCGCGTGGCCGCGGTGATGAGATTCGACAAAGCACAGAATACACGGCTAATCAGACAACTGTTTTGTTGTACAGCGCTGGGAAACGCGAACATCCATCTATCATAATCTAGCGTAATACGGCTGCATCGGCTAAAAAATCTTATATGGATACTCTGCAAAAGTTTTTTGTACGATGATTTTAATAAAATGAAATTACAATCGAAACGTGATCGTAGCTCAATTTATGCAAATGCAAATCAATGTGTAAGCCAGGTCAATAATGAGCCATTCAATTTAGATGTAATAATTATAAATATAATTAAATCATCAACTTACAAAGTAAAGTACATAATTAATGATATTAATGATGGACGTTCCGGACTTGTCCTTCTTCAGCATCTATGTTCATATGGTCAACAACTTAAAATTACATCTATAAAATAATGACTTAAAAAATTTTTTTGATAATAATGGAAAATGTATTTGAATGTGACAATTCATAAGATTGTTGACTCTGAATTTTATAATTATGTAAGTGTATGATCATAAAGCTTTTGTATACTCGTGATATTTGTTTTATTATATTAATTAGACATAATTTATTTTATTTTATAGATGTAATTTTAATTTGCTGATCACATGAACATAGATGCTGAAGAAGGAAGTGAGTCCATCATTAACATCATTAATTATGTACTTTACTTTGTAAGTTAATGTTTAATTACATTTGTAATTATTACACCTAAATTAAATGGCTCATTATTGGCCTAGCTTACATCACATTGATTTAAATTACAATTTTAGAATTTAAAAGCCAAATAATATCGATTACTGATTTAAATTACGATTTTAGAATTTAAAAACCAAATTATATCGATTACTGAGATATGAATAAGAAACGTGAATATTAAGAAACAAAACAACGTCAAATAAATTGCGGTTTCAGAAAAGAAACTCTTTGCTGCACTCTCCGGCGAGCGAATCTGTTTTTCGCTCAGCGCATCAACCGAATATATTTTCTATTGCGGCAAATTGCTTCGTAGAAAGCGAAGCTGTATTTCATGCCTCCTGGCTGCGTGTAAAGAGGCTCGCAAGTGAACTATAATGAACTTCGATGGCGGTGCCGATTGTTTCGCGGTGACATAAAGGCGTCGCATTGTCTCCCGTTTAGCAAGTATGGCCGCGACAACGGTGATAATTATCAAATACGGAATCGTGTCTCTCAGTTCTTACTTGATTGCGAGTCTTGATATTCATTCGTCGACAGTCGTCGTGCACGAGTGTGTGCGCGCAAGTAAATTACGGGACGGAGATGAGAATATTGTATTAACAATAGCATATAAGTGTCACGTGCGTTACGCAAGAACGGTACGGAGAGGAAAGGACGGGCAAGTACAGTTTCTCTCGAGGAACACGGCACAGGCGTCCTACTCGCGGTCGTATTTAATCATGTGTGCCGATTGTAATTTCGTCATCACACGATAAAATTATTTCGAAATGGCCTCTTTAGCGATCATAAATTCAAGCGGCTAATAATCGTGCGATAAGACAGCCGATAATAAGACCGTTTCACGAAATCTCGATATCGATGGTAATTTCTCTCCCACTTGTCGCCCTCGGTTTCACACCCCGACAGAGCCGAGCGAGGAAGGCGACGTCGAAACTGGGAGACAAGTTACCCCGTAAGTTAAAGCGAAGAACCGCTTGTAACTCTCGCATGCTAATCCCGGCGTTATGTTACTTTCGCCTAGGATCGTCAACATCGGGGTAGCCCGCACGTAGCGTATTTATGCTATCACGAAATCCGAGATACAATGCGAGGCGCTCGGATTACGCCGCCGCTCTGCCTTGTGCACGCTTATGATTCTCGCTAAGGCTTCTTATGGTCGCATGACGTGCGTGCGTACGGCAGCGCGTTATTGTGGTAAGCACCCGCGGCTCTATCAACTTACGTACTGAATCCTTGATGTCGCTTTTAACGCAATCAAATCGCAAACAATCGGCTGTCTCCGACGTCAAAGCGCACGTCGCGTAAGCACTGCGGATTTAATTAGCAAAGGGGAGAGAGAGAGAGAGAGAGAGAGAGAGAGAGAGAGAGAGAGAGAGAGAGAAAGGCAGGGAAGAGCCATTTGCGTTCTGATTGCTGCAGCTCCGTTTTTGGAGCGTCGAAATCAAAGGCCTTGGTGGCACAAATCGTAAACGATTTACACATGAGACAAAGCGCACCGAAACAGCTAAATAAAACCTCCCAACAATTTAATCATCGCGTGCCATGTAAAACAATGTAAAATAATGAAAGTATACAGAGTGAGATAAAATTCGAAATTAATTTCTTGGTGAATCAACGTAAATTTTTGATGCTTATTATAGCAAGAAAAAAATTCAATGTTCAACTACGATTCGATATTTAGCCTCATTAATTATTACGGACTGTAAATAATATAAAAATAAATCGCCCATTATTATTTTTACTCATATTACGAGTGATACACGGAAATAACAGTTTTGCTGAAGTATCTAAAAATTTAACGAGATACAAATCTGAAAATAATTTTGTTAAATCATTAAAATAATTATAAAGGAAATTCAAGCAAGATGAGCAATGCTGCAAAAATTTTTTTATATTCTAGCAACAAATTTGACCATCTTATATAATTATGTTAAAGGTCTAACAAAATTATTTTCAGATTTTCATATCTAATAAACTTTTACATTCTTTAACAAAACCGTTCTTTCTATGTAGATGTAACGAAGTCACTCTACACTGAGGAAGCAATTACTAAATAATAAATATTTATTCGAATAATACTAATAAAATATTTAATAAATGTAAATATATATTTATTGAGCACAAGAATCACTAATTTAATTTAAGTATTTTTTTTATAGAATAAATATTCATATAGTGTAAGTAAATATTTCATTAGTACACTATTCGAATAAATATTTATCAAAAAGGAACATTTTCTCTCAGTGCACACCCAGAACCGGACACCTTCTAATTGTGTTTAGACCGATCTCGGCGATGTCGGTGAGATGTATCGATGCATTTCAACGAGGAATTCGAAACAATCGTTGATATACAAACATTATCGGAGCAAACCGCATACCGTTACATAATATACACACGTGTCAAAGCATTCCTCCGCTCTCACTCGATTTTAAAGAGCATACATTTGCATAAGGTAGCTCGGATTCAATTACATCGATGTTTACGCGCGCGTAAATAATTAAATTTATCTATAAATGAAGAGCTCAAATTAATAATAAATTATCTCCCGCGAAGTGCGCTTCGCCGCCACCCGACGAACGATCTATATTGAACCGCTGGAAGCGTTACGAACGGACGGCCCGGCGATTCCGCGTAAAGTCCCGCGAGGCCTATAAATGTGTAAACCTATCCGACGAGTTACGTATGAATTATTATCACAAGAACGCAAATATCGTAGTTCCTTTACGTAAGTATCTGCTACGTAAGGTAGTATTCGTACACACTAATTAGATTACATCGTAAAACACTGGATTACTAGTTATATGAGTTCTGTAGCATATTAGCATGTAAAATTTGCAGAAAATGGATTTCTTTAATAGGAGGTTAAAGAAATTCAGTCCTAAAATTATAGAGCGGTACGCCTACGAGCCATTATTTTTCCGATTAGCCAGTATTTATGGTCTTATCTTTGTTACGCCATACCACTCGACGATGTCTCGGAGTCGCGTGAGTCATATCTTATTGCGGAAAGGGCACCGATCTGTGCGAGCCATTTATGCCGTAGACGTCCCCTGAACTTGCCTTCAAGAAGAGCCTTCATGATCGACCTATCCTTGTAAAGACTCCAATCAATACCCATTATCAATATTCGATTACTGAACACATGTGTGGATACTGTTAATGTCATTAATTCATCGGAGATGTGTCCGTCGATGTGTTAAGTATACCGACACGGACGAAAATAGTTTTTGACGTTATCAATAAATCCGAGATATGGCTACCACGGTTACAAGAGCGACTGAAAAAGATGAACAGAAATCGAACGGAGGTAAAACGTAAAAGCTACGTAATTACTCTGTCAGGTGAGTGCGTCAAATCCGCGCCTCGAGTCGGCCGGCTAATGAGCGCTTTCGTTTTACAAAATGACGGTAATCGGAGAGTAGTTGGCTTTCGCGCTCGCCGCAGTTGCACAAGCGTGATACAACAATTAGCTGCAAACTCCCCGCGCGCGCCGAACTTTCTAAATTCACGTACGAATTGGTCCGAGAGCTCGAAAAACCGCGGCGCGATAGACACGTATCGCGTGCAGTGCGCCGTAAGTAACGGTGAACCGCGTTTTTCTGCGTGCTTCATCTCCGAGAAGTGCACGCAGATGTAAGCGCATTAAACGCGTAGCAACAATCAGCGAGGTAAAAAGCATACGTGCGCAAGGCTGCTCCTCTGTGCGTACACAGAAAAGAGTATCAAATCAAGAATTCATTATTTTATATATAAGCAAGAATATAAAATTTTCTTGGAAGAATTTATAATCTTAAACGGACATAATTTGCTTACATGAAGAAAAATTTTCTCTTCATGTAAATTATGTCCGTTCAAGATTATAATTTCTTCCAAGAAGATTTTATATTCTTGCTTATATATGAAACAATGAATCTTGATTTAATACTAATTTTTTTTCTGTGCATATATAATGCGTGTGCTTGCTGCACGAACCGCTTCGGAAAACCGCGACGCGCATGAGAGAGATCGCGATCGCGTACAGTTGCGCAAGGAAATCCGATCGTCTCGGTCACGTAATGGACTCGCGAAAAAAGGCGCCGAGCATTAAGGGAGACAAACAACGGTGACGTGGCGATTTGTCTAGCGGAGGTGCAAGAAATAATATCGTGGCGGAATCGAGGCCGCGCGACAAGCGTAATGACAGTTCGGCTGAACAAATTAACCAGTGACGGCATCGGCCACTGCGGGTTGCTAGAAAGGAAACTTTTTGTGCCTCTTAACGAGCGTTTGGCGGGGCGATTAATACGCGTCGGGTGAAGCGATCGGCTGCGGTCGATGATGACGATACCAAATATCGTTGGCGCGATTTGGTGTCGATTTGGTTATGAGGAAAAACGTTAATTTGTAAATTAAATTAATGAAAGAAAGTTTAAAAAGGGAAACCTGATGCGACTATTCCGGGGTCATCTGGTTCGTTTAACTCGAGAATAGTCATCTGGAGTGGCTTTTATACTCTAATATCGGAAAAATGAAGCTCATATCACAGTAAAGTTTTTTTACTGATCTATACCTACCCTTTATTCGAAGCTTCCGAGACCCAATTTGTGCAACAGAAACAAGTTATACGTATCATATAGTCATCGATAAATTGAAACTCGCTGAGAGCCGGGAGCTGTAGAAGACACCCCAGGCGATCGTTTACGTTTATGTTATAAAATCAATCAAGTGAGAGTTTATCTTATAAATTCGAAATAATAAACTGAATTTGAATGTGAGGTTTGAGTTGAAAAATATTATCAACTATTAATATTTTATATTTATTTATACATAAAGTTTATATTCATGTTTCTATATTTATTTATTTTTACTTTATTAAAAAATATTTCAAATAATATTTATATTTATATAGTAAACGAATATGATAGAAATAAATCATTTTTAATAATTCTGCAAGAGCAAATACAATATAAGTAATTTTATACGATAGCAACCTTATTTTAATTTAATATAAAATAAATTATATATTTTGTTTTTTCTAATAATTATTCTTACGAATCTTAAATAATATAATACAATCCCAACGAAAAATCATAATATGAAAGCGTTTAATTATCTTTATTTTTTATAAATACTATCATAATAAAATCTTTAATATGCTTCTTTCGTTTATTTAGTATTTTTTGGTCTCTTCTACTTTTCTCAGAAAATATTGAATCTGTATATACACAATATCCTTAGATCAGTAAATCATAGAACAATCAATAATGTACAATACAATATGTACACTGAGAGAAAAGTTTTTTTGAATATAAAAACACATTTTTTTTTAAATATTTTGAGGCTAGAACTTGTTCTGTTTAAGTAAAAATATTTACTTTTAAGTAAATAGACATATTACCTTAAGTATATAACTTTGTATTTTTACATTTAAATAATGATTTTACAAATAAGCTAATAATATTATTAAATTTAATTAAATCGTTTGTTTTTAGATTAAAAAATTTGATTATCTTGAATATAAAAATAGTTTTACAGTAAATATTTTCTAGAACTGCAAAAAAATACTTGATTAAAAATCATTTCTTCATTTTATTTACATAAATATTTCAATTAAAAAATTTTTAACTTTATTTACTTGGCAAGGAAATAGGCTATTAAAACTCACCGAGTAAATAACTTTTTATGATAAGTAAAACTTTTAAAGATATTTTTTCTCTCAGGGTAATTAATAACTTTTAAATCCTAGTGATTGTCCCCACCCCCCCAAACGAGATGACTATTTCCGGGTTGGTCTTTGTATTTGTTAAGATTCCGGTTTCAATTCGGAGAGAACGCTTCTAATTGTTTCACTGTCGTAAATACGATACACTGCAATTCTATCCCGGCCATATTGCGCGGCCAAAGGACGACGAAATCGTGCGCAAGAAATTGAGTACCGTTTCAGCTCGTTCGTGACAGCTTCGTCGAAACGGCAATGGGACAAGACAATCGTAGCGTGCGCACGTCAGAGACACAATTTATCGCAACCTAACAGGTAGCCGACGGCAACAATTTTCAATTAGTTCCATCCGAGTAACGTCGCGGGCGAGTTCGCGGCGTCCATTTCTCTCTCGGGAGAACTCCCCCTCCCCCGCTCCCCCCCCCGTAAAATTCCCCGATAAAACCGTTAACAAAAATCACGACGAGCCGGTGCTGCGGGTCTCGCCGCGTTCGCCGCCGATAGCGAGCTCCACTCCGTAAATTTATGCGGATATCCGATAAACGCGCACGCGGGCGCACACGTCGACGCGCCAGCACAATTTTACTCGTTAACAATGGTCAATAAAATCCTACGTGCACATTGTACCCCCGTGATAACAGTCGATGAATCGTGCGAACGATTCCCGATCGCGTCATCGGTGAGATAGAGTTTTTTTTTTCCCGCGCACTAGCGCGCGCGTTGTTCCGCTTTCGCATCGTTCCCGAACAAAGGCGCGTGCGGAGGCATCAAGTTCCGCATTCGCGAATGCTGATTAACGATGAATTCACGATCCATCGTACTTTTTTTTTATTTCCGTTTACGTCACAAAATAAATGGCAAACCATCGTAAAAAAAAAAAGTTGTCGTAAAGTATCGCCCCGAGAGGCGCGGGGGTAAAAATCTCGAGACAAGACGAAACACTTTCGTCGATCAGGTTCGTCATCGTAATGCGGCTCAACGACACGCGGCTCTCTCCTTTCATGCGGTCGGTGCGACAGGGGCAGAAGTAGAACTAAACTGTGAACGGTACTTCATTCTGCGTCCAATAAGTCATGCACTGAATAATGTCATGTGCCTGTGCGAACGCACACAGGCGTGAGGCTTATAGATATATCGCGAGGCGGAAAGGCTGGGCCGATTCCACGTGGGCCCACCCGATCGCGAATGCGAGCGGATTAATGGGCAATAAATTCAACCGCAGGACCGGTTAATTATCCAAGTCATCTACGGGGCCCGGGATGACGTATCGCCGGCTACGATCAATACGCGAGGATCTCTCGCTCTCTCGCTCCCTACCAATGATCGCGTTGTAGCTTACCTCGTGAGATACGGGGTTGTTTTTATTTCGGCCGTTGGATGCGTTATTAATGGAGGAGAGCGTGGTGAGGGTCGCCGTGCCGACGCCACCGACGGTTTTCTCGCTGACCTTCGTACCAGCACCGCCGACATCCTTGTGCAACGTTCCTGGACTCTGTAATCAGAATGAACGGGCGTTGGTTATAACGAGTCGGGACGTAGTTCTCGAAATGATTGAAGAATCAATTCTTCAGACCGCCGAGAATTCGATATACATACGTTATGCAACTTGTTGCGCTAGCAACTTTACCATAACCGCTTTATAAAAATTGTAAAATTCGTTATTACAAGTAAACGTTTTTTAAGGATGTATAGGACATTTGTCAAAACATTAAGAAAATTATGAAAAAATTATAGACTTTTATAATGCATTTGAAAGTAGTAGAAAAAAATTTGACGGCAATTTTTTATCTGGGTACAAAATTATTTCAATAAGAAGTAGACATGTGCTTTAATGAAAATATAATCAATAATGAAATAATGAAATAAATCTGAATTTTTTAATTTAAGTACTTTAAATATTCAAGATGATTTATGTAAAGTTTCATTATGATGCAGAGATCAATTCTGTAAAATAAAATTTATTTATTTAAAATAACTAAACAGACAAGCACAATAAAACTTTCTATAAATTATCTTGAATATTTAAAGTACTTACACAAAAAAATTGAGGTTTTTCTTAATATATTATTTAATTTTCACAACAGAGTAAATAAACTATAAAAAATGTAATTTTATTCACACAACTTTCATATGTATATAGTTTATTTGAAGTGTTAATATTAAACACATTTCCAAATTTTGTTTACTTTGCACTACTTTGCAGAGACTGTATGTAAATGAGTATCTCGTATATACGAGTGATGTGTCTCCCGTTTTGAAGACTTGGTTGAGAAATTATCTAAGGGCATTCGCGCTTGAAATAATTATCAATTAACTGACCTACATTTCTACGCCATATTAAGGCCGTCGCAAAGTGAAAATAAAAAGTAATCATCGCGAAGTTCCGCCATCTCGACGGCCTTCGTTGCGCCTCGCCGCTCAATTATTTCGATATTCCGCCCAGGCTAATGGCGCGATCTCTTTTCGACTCGCCCATTTGCGCCTACCGCAATCCGTCCTCGGAGTCCTCCCGTTTCTCGTCCCGCAGACCAAACACGCGATTTAGCAATCGGAGACAAAGCGTGAACGTGGGTGGCTTCTCGGACGCAAGCCGAGCCGCGCGTCGGTGTTGACGGGACACGTGTGCGGATGCGCATCGCTGCACGTGTGCGTGCTGCGAGCCCGCGTCCCGCGATATGCGGCCGATAAGTGCGCCGAAGAAATGACGCCGCGGGCGATTACGATTCCGATGCTGCGCTCTCATTCATCGTACGAGCCTCTTCGACGGAGTCACGACTCCGGTCTTTGATACCCTCGGTGATAAATATCCTACAGCTCTGTTTCCTCTTGGAAAGCTTTTTAGAAATTGCTCTGCGATTGTTCGAATCGCTATTATATGTTAAGAGGGATCGATCGTGCCATTCCCACAATATTTCGAAATTCTAGTGTTCGATTTGGAGTGGCAGATAAATCCTCGACATAATACGCGCATAAACGATGCAGTTTTCGTGGGCGAACGAAATGGAATCAGGCTAATGGAACGAAGGTGCGAAAAAAAAAAAAATAGGTATCGCGTCACGTTTTTGCGCGTAAACAACGCGTATTTGACGATAAGGAAAATCGACGGTCGCCTCGGCACGTCAGAGAACAATCGGACGGCTGGGGACGGTTTTGCTTTACAAAACAATGTAAGAATAATTAAAGCTCGTCTCGTTAGTGTCGGACAATGGAGCGCGATAGATTCGCCTCGCTGCAAATGTGGCACGACGCGCGCATGCAAACGCGTATCGCTGCGCAAATGGTGCATTCAACGTTGCACCGATGATCGAAGTCGTGGATCGTTTTATAAGGTTCCGAAGGAGAATGGAGAAATTGCGAAGAATTGCGCGGTATTTGTGCCGAATGTTGAATCGACCAACAACTCTTCCTCTCGACTTGCAAAAAGAGCATCGCCGCTACGTAGCCACGATGAGAATTAACTGTAAGCCCGTAACGGTTTAAAGACGGCGCACTCATTACAGACGATTTATAATTCGCCATCGGGATCTACACGGAACGTTTATAAACGGTGCAGTGACCCCGCGGCTAATGCGCAGTGACAGAAATCGATGTATTCTTAGGACGGCGAGCCCGCCCCTAATTATATGCGAGACTATAATTATATATCGATGTTTAATTGGAGGACGACCCTGGATGCCGAGGAAAAAGGAAACGTTGTATAGGAAATGAGGTCAAGAACCTATGCGGGTTGCATCAAACGCGGGTTGATGGGGAGACCGCGAGCACTTTATCGGCTCCACTCAACAATGGAAAATAGGTCCAACAGCCTAGACTTCCATCTAGACGGGCACGGAGCCGAGATTCGTGTTACTAAAGGGAACTCCAATTAGCGAACTCTCAACTACGCTGTGTTCTTAATATCGAAGCGAGCCAGTGGGATTTCAAATTAAATGTGTATATTAAATTAAATTTATAAGTAATTTTTATATAAGCTAAAAAGCATATAAACAGTTTATATTACTACATGGTCGCGTTCGAAAGGAGAAAAAGGAAGTGTAGACTAAGCTGGAATCAACACTTGCACTCACACACGCGCGGCAAGATATGAGCTAGACCCGTTTATCACGTAACTCAAGCTTTATTTAAACTGAATGCAGGGAGAGGTAATCAGAAACCGAAAGCTGCCGTGTGTCACACGTCTGTAAGCGATGACAGCTCCGGCGAGATTCTCTTCTATTGTTTACACCCAGACTGCTCGTTGGCAGGAATCGATCTTTCTTATTTAAGGATGCACATATTTTCATAATGAAAAAATTATAGATTGTTCTATAATGCATTTAAAGTATTATAATACAAAAAATTTGTCAATGATTTTGTAATAAAAAATTATTTCAAAAAGAGTAGAAATGTGCTCTAATGGAAATGTTATTTAAGAAATTATAAAAAAAAATCTGAATTATTTTATATAAATACTTTAAGTTTTCAAGATGACTTGTGTAAAATTTAATTGTAATGCAGAGATTAGTTGGTCTATAAATAAACAGAATTTATTTATTTGTTTACAGAACAACTCTGAAGCTCAATGAAACTTTGTATAAATCATCTTGAATACTTAATGTGACTTTGTACAAAAAACTGAGACCTGTTTCATTACTTTTTAAAATATTTTAATTTTTAATAACAAATAAAGTAAATTATAAAAATGTATTATCAAATAAAAATGTAATATTATTCACACAACTTATATAAATTATTTAAAGTATAAATATTAACACATTTCTAATTCCAATTTACTTTGCAGGATGATACATCCTTAAATATTATTTATTTTCTCTGGTCCAGCTGATCTTATATGGAGAAGCAAATACGGTCGCAACAATATTTTAAGTTTAATAAGCAACAAACACGCGTACATGTGTTATATAGTCGTCATTTTACCTACGACTGTTAAGTCATTTTAATGCTAAATAAGCGAATCAGAATACACATATATGACATAGGCGCGACCGGAAGTTACAGGAGAGAAAGAGGGCGGGGGAAGCAATACAGCAAGTTCGTTAGACCTGCCTGTTCGTACCATTGTCAATGTCACATGGGTGGACAACCTTGTGTCACTGTACGGATGGCAGGTCAACGTACGTATCTACGCAACGGTGCGTACTCTTTTCTACAAAATCGATACTAGTACGTAGTCAAAGCATGTCAATTGCGCACGGTAACATTCGTTCTCGTTTCTTTTCCAGCAGTGAAAAATCGAGTAGCGAACGAAAACACTTAAAAAAAAAAATCGAGGAAAGTCATGACACCCATCTTTGCAAATCAATGTTCCTCTAGTAGAAAAGTTTTCCGAATGTGTTCGCGATTATCCGTTAATTAAAAACGTGTTAATAAACGTGCACGGAATTATAGCTGAAATATTATAGTATTAGTAGATTTTTTAGCTGCTTAGATTTTTTATCCTCGACAGATGGCCGAATTTTCCATCTGCGCGATTACGGGAAACCACTGATACCTGAGATGGATTCTCTTTACCTTAGGTCAGCCTTAATGGATAAGGAGGAGCCGCACAACGTGAATGGAAGTAGTTCGACCCTCGGTAGAAAGGGTCACGAACGAATATATTGGAGCAAAAAGTATAAGGGAATTGGGTAGAGAAGGGAAACAGGAAGACGTAAAGGAAAAAAAAAAACGAAAGCTTAAATTTCAGTAACTGAGTGCGTGAGAAGTACCAGGACCCGCTAGTTCTATTTAGATTATCCACACAATGCATGACTGATGTAGTCCCCGCGGAGTGAGTGACGACGACACAAAACCTCGTAGAGGATCCTTTTGTGACGAACAGAAGGCGCACGAAAGAGGGATAAATTTAAGATCTCGCTGTATCATAATGCTGGGGAGACGTGAAATGGCCTACTTTAGATCACACTCGCGAGACGGATAACGGCGAAGAAGAATTACATAAAAATTTTAACAATAGCTATCTTAGAAATACAAAAAAGATAGTCTTACCGCTAAGTCTACACACCTTTAATACATAATCCTACTTATACAGGATGTAAACGAAGAAGTGTCGAATATTCCTAGGACGTGTACCCATCGACCAAATATTAAAAAAAGTTCATGGCTCTAAAAACGTTTATTTTTTGAGGTAGGAGGAATTTTTTTATGAAAAAGTGGAATATATTTTGAAACCGAAGCAGTTGACAAAAAAATTTCAGACAAAAATTATATGAATAAATAACAGTGAAATAAATTTTCGAAAGAATCGATTTTTCAAGATTATCTACATGCAAGGTTACATTATTTTTAATGTAAAAGATATATTTTATACAATTTATATATATAATGACTTATATGATTTTTTTTACATAATATAATTATTCTGTATTTAAAAATAAGTGGAGCTATAAAAAAATCAATAGTTTAAATAGATATAAAATCAATTGCTTCGCTTTTAAGATATTCTACTGTTTCACATATACAATCCTATCTCAGAAACTAAGCGTTGCCAGACCCATGTTTATATGAACTTTTTTTTAATGTTGGGTGATAAGAACGTTCCCTAGAATATTTCAAACTTATTCGTTCCTACCATATATCTATAAATAAATCCTATTTAAGAACAAAAGAAAGAAAGCGAGGCTTCTGTGACTAAAAAGAATTGAAAAATTAGTTGATCGTGATTTTATCTGAACATGGGCGGACGTGTCGCGAGGCAGAATTCGTCCGCATATAAATAGCGGTAGGCCGAAAGAGAAAGAGAGAGAAAAAAAAGATACGATAAAGTTGGACATTCTCTCATCCACCCAGCGCGGCACCCTATCATTACGCTCGCTCAGGGGCAAAACCTTAATCTCGGGACCGGTGGACTTCGTGGCTCTCGATTTTTCTCGGGGCACCTGGCTGCACGCGGGCCAGGCCCGGCACACACCTAGCGATAGCGGCAGGTGAACAGATTTGCCTCTCAAACCTGCATGCGGAGGATCGATCGGCTGCACACCGGTCGAGGTTTCGTCGACCTCGTGCGCCTCAATCTGAACACATGGGATCGTTATATACCTGCGCGTGGATGCACGCACGCACGCACGCACGCACGCACGCACACGCTATCATACGAACACGTGCAGGCCAGCAGATGTATCTCGTATCTGGCACCTGCCAACCTGCAGCAGCACAAAGACTAGACTTAGGGCACACCAGCTGCAGCTGTCCGGCGCGATTCTCCTGCGAGAAAACGAGATTTTCGTAATAAATGCCCCACCTTGCCTTCACGCGATCTTAACGCTGGCGCTGGTTGGCGAATATTATCTGAATGTATAAAGACAGTCACCGTTATTTACGGCGAGTCCTTTACGTTAAATACATTAAAATTGACGATAATGATGCTCGTAATTGCGCATCGCGACGGAGTTCGCAATAACGTCGGATTTCGCAAGCCACTCACGCGCCCTCGGAATATCATGACCGTTCTCCTCTAATCGAGATGGCGAGCACGACGACGCGAGAGATGCATTACAATTTCGCGAGTTCTCGCGCTGCGACATTTAGCGGAACGGAATTTTCGTTGTCGTCGTCGTCGTCGTCGCTTTTTTTTTCTTCACATCCTCGAGCAATCTCCCGTCGCGGAATCCTTAGAATCCCGAGGACGCCTGGGCCATATCGAGAACTCGATAACTCATCCGTCGACAAAAGTCCCCCCTAAGCGACCGGGATATGAGAGCACGGGAGCAAATTTCATCAATCTTTAACATGTCGAAAGCGCGCCAAAGAGTACGACGCGAAAATTACGCCTGAGAGATTACATTTTAAAATTACACTAAATTACAGCACCTCAATTACGCCGCCGATCGCGGTGGCACACTTCTAAACGAGAGAAAAAAAAAAAGTTTATATCGAACTAACAATGTTAGTGAAACAGTAATTTCAGGGCAGCTTTCCACAGACAGCTTTCCAATTATTAAGCGTTGTCGGTTCGCTTTTACCCACGAGAAAGATGCAAAATTCGGTCCGTGGAAGTGACAGCAGTCAGTTATTGTCAGCTGGAGAATTTTTTCCCGGCGTCACAATGACAAAACGATCACCGAAATAACGTCCGCGCAGCGACATCGATCGCGGGGGGGGGGGGCAAAAAA
>QKQZ01022537.1:0-38018 GCA_003595255.1 Solenopsis fugax | reverse complement strand
GTAAGCGTTCGAAGCTTCATATGGGGTCTCTCTGACCCACTTACGTGTTTAAGGGTTAATTAACAAAAAATAAAATATCTTCAAGTAAGGTAATATACAAATTGAACAGATTCACTTAGCTTGTCTCAACACTTAACATTTATTTCAGACAAACTCTGTGTATACGAGTCCATGGAGAGAAATATAAATTGATCTATCTAACGCGCTCAACAATTCTTCCTTATATTTCCTTATATGTTATAACGTGATACAATAAAATCTCTTATCGCGTCAACTAGAGAGAGAGTATAATCGACGGACTTTCTCTATTATCTTATTGACATTGCACAATGATGCATTTTTAAGCACAGGATTTTTTTTCTTTAAATTTACTCAATGTGGATGGAACTCATTTGAGTAACAGTGGCGTGCCAACGCTGCCATGTTAAAGTTTGGCACGTCGTGTTTACGTGTATACACAAAGATTTCACAACGAAACATCAAGATTTACAATAAATATCATTATGTACATAATACTTTTACGCCGCGCCGGCTTTAAGACTTAAGAAAGCAGTCTCTCATTTAGACTATCAAAAAGCAAGGAATACAGAATGAATTTTAGTTGTGATCATTTAAATACTTACAAGAAACCTCACTGTTTGTTTTACGTATCTTTACGACAACTCTAAGTTTTATTGAAAATGACGAGTGTGTGACAAATCACTTTCTCTTAATATTTATTTTAAATTATCACTCGATAATTCAAATATCAGTCAATAGCGAAATAATATTGGTATCGTTGCGCAGCTTTTTTATCGTACACAATATTATACGACACGATAACCATATAATAGCATAAGTACGCATAAATGTGCCTCTTCAAGCGATGGGACTTTTAAAGTGGTATCGGAAAAAAATTAAAAAGTTATACGCAATATTTGCGCAACAATAATATAGCGATACCGATACTATCATTAAGAGTTACAGAATCCAGCTGCAGAATGCCTAAAAAAGAAGTGTATATCTAAAGCCAGCGCTGTTGTTCAATAGAACGTTTGGCATTATATTTAGTCATGCCTTCAGTCATGTATGACAATTAAGGCAAACTAATATATATATTATAAGTAACTTCGTAAAAAGTCTTGGGAAAGGAGGATTTCCTAAAAGCACCTTGCTTTGGAGATCCAATTTTTCATCGCTAATAAATAATTTCATTTGTAACCTGTTCTTTCAATGTGGTGGGTAATAAACAACCATTATCCTCGTTTTCTCGAGATTTAACACAGACGGTCGAAGTACCATGTAATCTGGACGGATCTTTGTATCTAATTCACAATTCGCCAAGTTCACTCATTTAGTCCTAGAGTGCTACTGTGGATGCATTTTCATCCAAGTGTTAATTCAAGCTTCGTAGTTTTTGTTATTAAAATTTCGATAGCTTAAAACAACATTTAGCAAGATTTTGTATAACATTAAATAATATGTACATTAAATAATACATTAAAAATAATGTTAATTCAGTTATTCTAAATCATTTTACAACCTATAAGTTGCAAAAGATATAAAAAAAATTCTTAACTTTAGGTGTGAATTTTCACTCAGAGTAATACTAATGTAAGAAACATATAAGTAGCATTCCAGGATTAAGAACCTAAGTACTTTTAATTGGACGCTATCCTATACGGAAGGTAAACGACTGTAAGTTGCGTAGCTCTTTACGCAGCAACCTGAGGCAAAAGAACAAATGGCAAGTACAATGACCAATACAACGATAAATATGTAAGCACATAGCTGCGGGAATCTGCCTGGTAGCCATAGAATCGTGAATTCGACGGTCTTCTCTTGAGTATCTGCAACGTACATAGACATCATGTAATTGCCAATGAGAGAAATCTTGAGAGATCAACACAGTGCTCTTAATTTTTTCAGAAAAATAAAATCGAGGAAAAAATCAGTTTTTTTAATTTCCAAAAAAATACGGAAAAAAACGACTGGTATGATAGAAAGAATATTATTGTTCTTACTTTTCAGGAAAAATAAAATTAAGGAACTCAGCTTTTTTTCTTTTTTTTTCTAAAAAATACAACTTCAATAATGACAGTAGACTAAGAAAGATGTATACCTATATAGGCAAGTCCATAACCCATATGTGGCATACCCATCCTGTAGGAGCATGTCGGTATTTGTACTTCGTGAATATCCCCTACGTCCATTCTTAATTGGTACAGAGGCGACTCGTATGGCGACAGGATCCAAACATCGCTCAACTGATCCGTTGCCGTGTCCAGACTTATGTGCATCGCTTTATGTTCATGAGCGGTAAAAATAACTTGCGGCGATAACTCTTTGAGCACCTACAATAGTAAAATAAAATAAATCATCATGCGCGTGTATATAAGCTAGCTTCCTTCCTTAGAAGAAATGATCAAATGTACATTTTGCACAAAATTCCCGGGCGTAAACAGCAAAGGCATGTGACTAAGAATAACATTGGTCGTATTCCTTTCCGCGTAATCATTAAGAAACGCATCCTTCGGTGCTTCTGGCATCGTGCGCGTTAATCTGTTCACCTAAAACATAATATTTGTGTATTTATTCCTTGAATACACAAAGATGGTGCAGCAGAAAATTTGTATTTACTTTGAAAAAGGTGACGGATTTATACACTAAAGTGTCTGGCTGAGTATATGCAAAATTGAATCTCTTGTGGATACTAGCAGAAACACTATCATCCTCTCCTCCAATATCATTGTCGCCTGGCAAATAAATTTTCTGAAAGCAAATAAGACCAGTGGATGAAATGTGAACGTTTTGTGAAAAAGAAGGAAAAAGAGATATTATGTGATTAAGATAAATACCATTATGTCATCTGGCATCGAAAATATTGAATCCAGTCTCCTCTTGTACCTTTCAAAATCTTCTGCGTTAGCTACATGACCTTCATCCATGAGATCACCTAAGAAGGCAATAACGTGTGGCTGAGAAAATTGTAACGCTCTTGAAAAGGTTTTCTCTAAGTACCTGTGAAAGAACGCAACACTATAAAATAAAACTGAAATCTACCTCAGCAAAATGCAAATTAGCTGTGCGACTTTTATCTATTGATTACATAAAATTAATAAATGTTTGATGGCCATACCTATCACTGTCCCATCTCGCTATCCATGAACCAAAATAATTCTCATATTTTTCCCCGAGAATTTGTGGATCTGCGACAAGAAGAATCTTGACACACTCCGAGCATTCGCGCATGGCCCACTTGAGCTTTTGTACTTCATATACGAGAAATTCATTGTAAAATATTGTTGCAAGAACAATGACACCAATGGATATTATTCTGTGCTTCAACCTGTTTAATATAATTCATTATTCATCAATAACTTTATTTTTTATATGTTGCATTGATAAATAATTCTTGTAAAATATTTGTAAAACAAAGACCACAATCATTGCTAATCATTTTAACTATATTTAATTTTACTTTAATATTATTAATCAATGATATTAAAAAAAATTTCAATAACGTAAATAAAACAAAGTTATTTTGTTCAATGTATATTCTTTCAGTGTCAATGTCGTCAATGACTTCTCTGGTAAAAATTTTTCTCATAATTTTTATACAAATTGGAATATTTTCCAAAAATACTCAGTCTACATCTTCTCAGAATTTTTCATACATGCGAATTCTGAAATTTTTTATCCCATAATTTAAAAAAACTTAACTTAAGAAGAAATCTTAGACTATGTCTTGGGATATTTGAAAAATTTTGAAAAAAGATGTAGACTTTCTTGAATATTTCTGAAAAGCGTTTCAATTCGTATAAAAAATTTCAAAAAAAAGAGTTATAAAATTATACAGAAAATCCGAAAAATTTATATGAAAAATTTTGAGAAAATTTTTCACCAAAGTTGTTGTCATTTTACTATCAAGTATCACATTTAATGATTCATAGATCAATTTCATTGCCCGTAAAAAATAATTTTTAATTTGAACTCGATAGCAATGTATTTTAAAAGAATTACGCACAATTCAATCGATTACGTAAAAAAATTACCTGTTTCGCCGTAACATCTCCGCGACTTATAGCATTACAACGCTGGATAGAAAACTCAATGACACAGTCTTGAGTTTGTTAATCGGCATATTATTGTTGATGCTCTGATAACAATCAGGTTATCACGTTGGCACAACGTGATAACCTGAGAGGTTATATGATCGTGTACGTACACGAGGCGAGCATATAAATTTTCTACTCACTATCTTATCGCTATTGATCCCTGAAACCCTCAAACACAAACCCGCGTTCTTATGCCATTAAGGTAATTGGTGATACGTGCGATGATCGGCTCGCGTCGTGTTCACGTTCGAAAAAAAGAGAATTGTTTACCAAACGATGCATACTCGGTTTAGGCTGCGTTCCTCAATTCAATGTCACAGTGCGGTGCGTGCGGAACAGCAGTTTGCACTAGGTCTGTTCTTTTTAGCTGAACTGGCTGCACTAGTTCAGAATTTATTCTTTCTTCTTTCAAAAGGAAGGAAGGCGTAAAGTAAACGTAATCTATATCACGTGTATACAATTGCAATTTTATATATTTTTTTGAAAGCAAACAATTTTTTATATGTATCAATTGCTTTGCTCAGGGCGCACATGTACAGTGCTTCCTCCTTGTATGAGTACCCCCTCCACTCGACTCCCGCGTAAAACACAGTATCTTCAGTTTAGCATCATTGAAAATCAGATGTGAAAATTGCAACGAGTATGCTGCTAAAAAAAGGCGCATCAAACAAGTAAAGCCATATCTTTATTACTTGTTTCTTTAATTTTTTGCATTCTTTCTCTCGCATGTTAATTCATATTTCAGTTTTTTTCGATTGCCTAACGATTTATGGAGTTTCCGAAGAAACAAATGACATCTGTCCTCACCCGTTATTGGCCAATTCAAAACAGATTTTTCTTATTGGTTAGGTCAGCAAGAGAAATTTCCAATACCGATTGCTATGAATCAATCGCAAGGTCGAGCGTAGCGTATTGCTGGAAGAAATGCGCTTTGGAGAAAGAAATGAAGATATACGGAAGCGTAGCATTTGAAGTCCTCTCTCTCCAAGTGGCTCAGAGTCAAGAAATCGGGTGGTCGCAGAAAGAAAAAGAAAAGGTAGAAATATATATATTACATGAGAACAAGAAAATTCGAAGGTTACATGAATCTATGCAATGAAAGAGAATTGAGGATGACCGCAAGCTCTACAGAGAAGAGATTATCGGATTAGGAATTATCGGCGATAACTCGTGTAGAGCGTGTGAAAGTGTAAGTAATAATGAAATTTGTCAAATTTATCAAAACTTGACTTATTACCAGATTATTTTTTTAATTAAGAAAAAAAGAATCATTCATAAGATTGTAAGCGAGAATCCAAAGAATATAGACATTATTGTTCTCCTTAACCTTAGAATGGTAATGTTATTAAATAATTTACAGTATTGATTATGGTTGGGTGTATTTACGTGTAAAATATAAATAATCTACATTATGTGTGTATAGCATAAACTATTGTGTTTTATGTGTCACATATGTAAACAATCTATGAATCATTGAAAATTTAGATTTGATCAGAAGTGAAATTTATATTGTTTCTTTGATTTTTTTATTTTATCAATACTGAAGTCATTAATAATCTTATAACTTATTTACTTTTTTCTGTATTGTATTATCCAATTTATAATAATTTGTTTGTATTGTCCACATGAAGAAGATTTGTATATACATAATGTAAACAATACGTAAATAATCTATATAGAGATAATATATCCTAAAATGTACAGCACAATAGTAATATTAATTGATACTTAAATTTTACATTCAAGGAAATAAGCTGTATAATAAAATTTTCATACATTTTACACTTATCGATAAAATATTTATAATCAAGACCTTTATGCAAATAATCTAATTATTAACTTTAACATGACAGAATTGAAATCTCTGCTGATATAAAATTTAATTTAAATTAGAGTCAATACCAATGGCATAACTGAACATAGTTGAAAGTTTAAAACCAGCACTTACTAAGTTGATTATAGTGGGTGGAAGCAATAGAATACACATTTATTGGCCGGTATTCATAGTCGATTCTTATTTCAAGATCATCTTAAGCAATGTCTTAAGATGCTGATACGGCTGTCTGATTGGTTGATGGTGTCTCAAGATGATACTTAAGACGATCTTAAATATAAGAACGGACTATGAATACCGGCCTATAAGGGTTGTATATAAAATTTATGTACATTCTAGGGTTAAAAAATTAATTGAATGAAATCAGGAAACCAGCATGTACCAATACTGATAAAATTCTTTCAGCAAGAAGAAAATCCTGGGAAGATTCAGAGATTACAAAAGGACAGAGATTACAGAGTTACAGATCGATACTCATCTTTGGCTAAAACGTAGATCCGACCGAGACTCAACACAAAACAGAAGAACGTAATTGAGTTTGCAAATAAAAATTCTAAAATAAATATTTAAAAACGTTTTTACCTTGGCATACCATTTGACAATACATTACATTAATTACCCGAATTCTGAAATATAAAAGGCAAAATAATCGATGAACATCAGTTAAAATTTAATAATAAAAATAAGAATAATAACGTAAGCAATGATGCCAGAATGAGTATGCGGCTCAGATGCGCAAGAGTCAAATGGAGGGGGTACACACACGGAGAGAGTATACAGGGTGTCTCAGATTTCGCGTGACACTCGTTAACGACAGACTCCTGAGATTATTTCGAGACAAAAATCCTAGTATCAAAATGTCGAGCCTACAGTAGTTTTAAATAAGAAGAATTTAAAGTTAGCATTGCGCAATAAAAATGTTCTTAAATATATTAATTTTTCATGTTGATTTTGCACATAGCTTCATATGGTACAATGTGCCATATCTGAGCGCGCGAATTTCGGACAGTTTGATTTACCAATTTTAAACCTTTCTCATTTTAAAAATACTGTTACTAAAAACTTCGACATTTTGATACTAAGATTTTCGTCTGATCTCAGGAATCTGCTATTAACAGATGTCATGCAAAGTCTAGAACGCTTTGGACGCACATGTACGTGGCTAATTATAACCCAATGTCGTAGTAAAATGAAATAAAAGGATAAAAATATTTTATTTTTTGACTTTAATTTATAAATTTTTTTTTCTATAATTTTTCTTTATATTTATTTCACAATGTATGTCTATTAATCACTGACTCTCCAAACTTTAATTTTTTTTTTAAATTTATAATATTATCTAAATTTTAAAGTATCCGAAATGGTTTGTCTTATGGTATTAATCTTATAATTTTCTCTAATTTACCGCTGATAAATCTTAAATTATTTTACAGTACGTCTTAATTAAAAGATATTAAATTTTAGTTACATTGACAAGATGGGACGAAAGTGCTGTGTACCAGAATGTAAGTCTTCAAAATATAAGACAATTAAAATCTCATCTCACAAAATTCCAAAAAATTTTGCTTATGCAGAAGCATGGTTAACGATGATCGGACGAACGGATATGATTGGTAAGTTTTAAAGAATATTTAAATGTATTTGTTAATATTAAAAAATTCAAATTTATAAAGAGAAATTTATAAAATAATTAAAGAATTTCTAAATTTGTTTAGACATAAATAACTTTATTGGCCTCTTATATTTAACTTTGATTTGCATTTATCACAATATAAAAAAACAAAATAGGTGGTATCAATTACAGAATTCTAAAAATACATAAATCCTAAATTGTACCTATTAATCCAAAAATACATAAATTCTAACTGTATCTAATTTAAATGCATAACTAAACTCTATGCATCTCACCTGTTTTGACTGGTGATTTATACATTTTTTTTTTTCATTTTTATTTTTCATGCAGATTTAATATTTGCCTCTACTTTTCTCCTATCTCATCAATGAGGAATAGAATGGTTGTTATAAATATTTATGCAATAGGTTTAGTTGTAATATATTTAAATGAAGTTATTTTTATTACAGGGAAACCAAGAAAAGAACTAGATAAATTAAGAGTTTGTGGGATGCATTTTACACCAGACATGATAATGTCTTATGGAACACAACAATGGCTAATAAATTGTGCATTACCAATTTTATATTTGCCAATAGATCTTCCACAAGATAATGTTGGTACTACTTCTAGTACTGCAAATATATATAATTTAGATAATTTAGAAAATGTTGCATATAATCAACAGTGTGCCAGTACAAAAGAAAATAATTCACAGTAAATTTCGCGTTATAAATTTATATAAATCGAGTTATATAAAAGTTCATCTACATAATAAACTAAAAGAAATGTTAATAAGAATTGTTATCAAATAACATACAGGATAATTATTAGAAGTAGTATTGTTAGTAGTATGATAGTGTAGTAGTAATATTGTAGCTTGTATGGCATTACAATTGCCATGATTTGCCATTAGACAAACCATTGATGATACAGATGTTGTTATAAGATAATTTAAGTTTTTGAAGAAAATATTGACAATATTTTTGGTTTATATTTAATTAATTTCTGAATGAGTCTTCCTAGTAAGCAAATTATCTCAGTAGAGAATGAAATATTATCCTTAGTTTCCAAAAATTATTTATCCTAACAGGAGAATTTTTCAAAGTGATAATAGAGTTGTATTTCGAACATAATAAATTATAAATTTTTAATTGATAGTGTATATCGGAAGCAGCTAAGATTGCACAGATCAGTATAGTAGTGCGCGTAACATAAAAATTGTCCTAAAACTATAAACTCGAAAACTTGCATGAAATTTTGTCAATCATCTAATGTTATACATTCCTTCCATTTTTTAACTTTGCTTTTTATTTGCGTATATTGGTTCAAATTCAAAGAGAAATCTTTTTTGTCAAATTATTTGAAGAACCTTTATTTTTAAGAAATAAAAAGATTTAAAAATAAACATATGACCATATTGTTCATATTCTAAATTGTTTTGCTCAATAGCAACGTTATCTAAAAATCTAAATAAAACTATATGATTTTATTTTTTATCAAGCTAAATTAAAATTGAATCATCTATTTTAAGATATATTTACGTGTAATTTCTTATCTTTATCTAGATAATGTTAAATTATGTAAGCACAGTACTGATAATAGATCTGTGATCATAAATTATTAATTAACTCCATCAGTGAATTCTTGATGCTCTGTTCGGCGGGGCCCTTGCCGGTGTCGGCCCTGGCGTCGTAACATGTGTCGAATGTTTACATGCGCTGTCCGCGGCTCGCTTCCGCCCAATCCGCCAGTACACCTACGCGCTTGTACGGGTTCATTTCACTCGTTTCTCGCTGCGCGCTCCTCGGGAACTAGTACAACAACGACGACAAAGAGTCGGGTAGGGAAGCGTGATCTCTGCGGGAGCATACGCATCGTTGTAAAACGGGGGTGGACGAGAAAGAGAGAGAAGGAAAAGCGAGGGACAAAATTCATTGTAGTGTCACGCGATCGCGATCGTCGTAACGATGGGTAGCTACGCGAGCAGAATCGCGTCGATGTCGAACCTGGCAGTGCACAACGTGTACCGTGGCTGCAAGCGCAAGTACATCGAGGAGTACGACTGCGAGTCCGAGTCTGATTACATCGAGCGGACACTGCATACACCAAAAAAGTAAGTCCTCGCTCTGGGGGACTCCGTCCCGAGCATTTTTATTTTTCTCCCTTTGTCTTGCCCAGTGCTCGAGCATCGCTCGACGACAATCTATTGCGTTGCATCGCGCGAGAAAGCTTCCGCGTTACACCTATGTATGTTCTATTCACAGGAGAAAATTGCTGACAACCGCGCAGTACATATACAAGACTCTGTTCCAAGAGGAGAAAGGTAGTGACATAACTGTCCTCATACTCGGACGCGCATGGAGATTGCATAAAGTTTATATTAGTCAGGTATGAGTCATCCCTACTCGAGTCTTTCCCCCCTCATTCTCGATGTCTTCCTTTTATGCCACAAAATTTCAATGATAGATTCTTCAATGTGAATTACATTCAATTGAAATTCGACAGTGCTCCATCGTTTGCTATGACTCTCTGCTTTTTAATGTTAAATATCTCTAGAAACAAGCGTTGGATATTAAACTTGAAATGAGATTTAGTTGAATTAAGATTAAGAATTAAATTTAAGAAAGAAATAAAACTTTGGTAATTATTCAGTTTAGTTATTTCAATACAAATATTTTGATAAAATTAGGCTTTACTGAATAATTACCAAAGCTTTTTCTATTACTTGTATTTTGCACTTATTGTTATTTACAAAAAGTTATACATATTGTTTGTAAAATTAGAAACTTTATCGCTGCTTCAATATTTTTATTAAGATAATATCAGCTTAAAAAAAGTATTTGTTATTGACTCTAATTTGTATTCGCCAATTCAGTAGACCTGGGTATTTTTTTCAATAGTGCACTAAAGCTCTGGATTATATTGTGAAAAATTGTTTATGACAAATGTTTGTCACAACCTCATACAATTTTAAGTTAAATAATATAATTTCTTGGATTTTGACCTTCAACATGAAAAAGAAATCTTTCAATTAAGTTAACTTTAAGCAAAGATACATTAATTTAAAGTTTTGTTGAGTATGCTAGACCAGAGAATGCCAGTTAAGGAAATTTTGAAGCAAATACCAATTAGAGTTTTTACATCATATGCAAATATCTAAATTTAAGATGCATTTAAAGAAAAATGTATTTTTTCTTTCAGAGTCCATATTTTGCTAGTATGTTTTCTGGTTCTTGGAGAGAGGCTAATGAAAAAGTGATTACCATTGAAATCACAGATCCTAATATTACGATAAATTGTAAGAACATATCAAGGAATTAAATTATTAATTATATATTTTTGTATTTATTATTTAAACTATTAAAATTATTCTTATGCTACATAAAGAATTAAAAATAATATATAAGAAGATATATGTGTCATCTAAGATAACATCTAAAGAAATAATGTCTAAAATTGTTCCAGCATTGTCTGTGGTACTCGGCTCATTGTATCAGGATGAACTCAGTTTAGAGCCGAAAGATGTTGTTTCTATTCTGGCAACGTCTACCCTATTTCAGTTGCAAGGCTTAATAGACGAGTGTGTAGACATAATGATAGAAACTACAAATAGTGAGACTGTTGTATCATATTATAATGCAGCTGTGTCATATGGTGTGCCTACTGTGAAAACAGCTGCCAAACGATGGCTGGAAGTCAATCTATTGGGTTACGCATGGCGACATCCATCCTTTCTGAAGGAAATCACACCAGATCTCATGACAGAATTGGTTACCAGTCCCGATTTAGTTGTCTTGCAAACGGAGTTTTGTATATACATGATGTTACGCTTATGGTATGTTTATAAATAGGCATGTAGATATGTATATTTGGCTTCTGAGACTGTAACACAAGTGATAAAACATATTGTATTTTTGCATAATCATAATGCTATGTGATTACATAAATGCATTTTTTTTAAAATATATTTGTGAGTATTCTATATTGTTATGTAGGTTATTTACACATACGCACATATGTGAGGAGACAATGAAAATGGATGAATACTTCAAAAATCGCAAATGGACCGAGCCATTTTTAACGACTGAAGAAGGCAAGGAGTACGCCGCGCCTTTCAAAGCGCTACGGATGAAATATTTGCTGTTACATGAGCAAGATGATAAAATCTTGTACAGTGATAATTTAATACCACCAGACTGGCTGCACAGTGCTTACAGAGAACAGTGGCTTCACTTGTTAAGAGTGGACGGAAATAAGGATAGAGGGTAGGCTACAAATACTGCAGTTGAATTAAAAAAAAATAAAATTGAGATATATATATATATATAAAACTATTTTTTTAATATATGTAGTCCGACGAAAATGACGGAAGAGGAATTTTCCAAGGAATGTTTTCGGTGTGGTAGATGTGTCGAGAAGCCAGGTGAACACATCTGGAGATGGAAGGCATTCCATTATGGACTAGATTTACTAATGACTTTAGATACAACTAGCTTGCGGATTGAAAGAAATCACAGACTGGACTGTGAACATATCAAGGCAAATCACAAAGAGCATAAAATACTGATAAAGTAAGCTTTGCAACATCGATTAATGATTGATTTAACAATTTAGATAAAAAGTAAATATGAATTTTTTTAAATTTTAGAGTCTGTCTATTTTCACTGAATGAACAACGTCAGGTGAAACATGTTCAAGATTCGGGTATGCTGAGATTACGTTTGAGAAGGAATACAGAAGTAAATGGGCATTGAGAATACTGTACTATAAATGATGCACTATCACATATTTTAACTCTTCTTTTCTTTCAGCACGAGATAATGACCTTGGACAAACAGTTATGTTATCCCCTGTACATATCGGTCAACATGCAACTAGTCACTCCACTCACAGTAGGAGAAGAGGACACATCGACCGACATACTTTCGGATACTTAGCAGTTCGAGAATGTAATGCTTTATGAATATGTAAAGATAAAGGATATGGGATCCAATTGACACGCTTTGTAACATATTCTATTTAATTACGAATGTTAGACGAAGTTCGTAGGCACACGTTACTATTTGGCACAACACTTAAATAGGAAGATATATGGAAACTTTTCCTTTATGGAAATACACAGAGTCCATTCTTACCGTGTTCATTTTAACGAGTTCTTTAAGTTTCGATTTTTTGCTCAATGAAAATATTTTAGTTTTTAAGTTAATAAAATCATATTTTTACAATTATTTCAAGACTAATAAAATTTTAATTTCATCATATAAAGATATAATATTGAAAATGATAGAAAGCTATAAATATGTAATTTATTAGTTTTAATTTAAAAACCAAACTAAAGAATCTGTTGTTAAAAATAACACGGTCGAGATGGAACTTTCGACGTATACTTGTATATCAGTGTACATTAACACATTTGATACGATTGATGCATTTGATGTGATTCACATTAATTATAGTGTCATTCCAACAAGCTTTAGTCATTAGATAGATTTTAATCTTTCTTCGTATACTGGGGAGAGTATCATAGTATATAATAACTCTATTAAATAATATATTTTAAAACAGTCGTTTCTAGATACATCTTGACTGAAACTTTCATCAGATAGTCTGATACAATGCATGATCAAAATTCTGCTCGTATCTTTTTAGTATTGGACTCGATTCGTTTTTGCAATTGATTTGTATAAAACTTCACAATGCCAAATAGTTCCATGAAAGTGTTAGAAGAAGATTGCCTTTTTTTCGATGTCCATTGACTTTGAATAGGATCGATATTCTCATAGCCCTTTTATATTTAAGATCGTCTTAAGTATAATTTTGAGATGGTACATTGAGTTAGCGCAAAAATCTTGGCCCTTTTTATCATTGCTTTTATTACAGTTTGTCAATTACGGCAAATTATATATTGAATAGATGAAAGATGATTATTGAAAGATAAAAAATTATTTGTGATGAATTTGGGAATTTTCCGATATTTTTTTTACAGCATTCTTTTCCGAAACTCATACATTATAATCGTATTAGTATGTACACATAAATGTGTATATGATTGGTATTGCATACGATGGTATTACTCGTATATAATCTTATACAATTCTTTTTTAGACTCGTTTTTGCTGACACAAAATAGCACTGTAAATAATTTAAATGGCATCGATATTTTTTTATAAATAGTTCTTGACGTCATCTTTCCAACAATATAATTCGCTTATGACACATACAATATCATATATGACTCTATACACGCAATATATGATATTGTAATGTACAATTTTTCTTTTTTTTCAAGTAGTCAAATAGAAAAAAAAGAATCCGTAATTAATCATAATTAAAGTTAATCGACATCGAAGAAAAAGATTTTGAGCGTTTATCGAGATCGAAGGTTACAAGCAACTAAAATTACCTATTTGCACACATTTTTAGCAACATTTTACAATAGTTTATATTCTTCGTTAATAATCGTACTATTTTGTTTGCAAGACTGTTCGCATCTCGTATAACGTTAGTGCAGTATTAATTTTTTGCTTATATTTTCAAAGTTTTATAAAGAAAAAACTAAAGAACTTTAAAAAGATTTTATGTTTTTATGTTGTGTCTTCTATTCGTAAGGAAGCTATTAAGAAAGAGAAAACTTTAATATATAATTTAATCATGTTATTTAGGGAAATGGTCGAACGCTCTTCTGTCTTCCTATCAGCAAAGAGTTTTCTTCGATTCTGGTGCCTTTTTAATATTTACTAAAAAGGGCGAAACACTAATGCGTATAAACAAACTAACTATCATAATACGCATAAGATAATAAATTTTGTAGTATTTTCTTTTGTAAAAAGTTTTCCTACTATGACAACTGTTCGGTGAAATTATAATAAAAATGTAAACACGCACTTTATTACGATTTCTCATGTACCTATCTTCATAAAACAATCTTTCTCATTTGTATACACCCCAGAAAAAGAATTAGTTTCAAGTCATCAATCATTAGGTTTGTTCTTTTTTTCACATCTTAGAACTGAAAACTTTATGGTTTATTTTTTTTCTTTTTCAAAAATAAAATTTCGAACCCAGACCAAATAAACGAGCTATTTTTATAACGAATGTCAAGTTATTAAAACTTTAAAATTGTAATTCCAATATCTAGACAGAACGTTTCGACTTCAGTCCTCATTCAGTTATAAATGAATTACTTTCTAATAAAACTATCCGAGATACAAAACATTAAAAGATTTTCTCTTTTTCTCTCCAATGTGAAAAAAAAAGAATAGAAAGATGACTGCAAGAAGTTCAGTCCTAGGGTATGAAAAAAAAACGACCCATTATCTCATAGATATAAGCAAGAATATAAAATCTTGAAAGAATTGATAATCTTGAGCAGACGTAATAACTTGCACGAGGAAATTTTGTATAGTTTAAAAAATATATATTCATCTTTATGCAATAATTTTCATGAGTTGAGAGGAAAAAAAATATTAAATAGGAAATGACAATATCTTTAAACCAAGGAATTTGAATTTTTAATACTAATATCATCCAAATAAAATGATCATGTTGTGTTCTTTAGATAATTATTATAACATTGAAATAAAAAATTCTATTTTTTTGCTGAAATTTAAAATTAATATTTTTAAAAAAATTTATATTCTTGCTTGTATCTATGAGACAATGGGTCGTCACGAGACAATAATTGTTGGCTCAATATTAATTTTTTGAAGCTCTGACGTTAGTATAAAACTAAAAAGGAAGGTGTCATCGCGTGGTAATTATTAATCGAGGAACGCATGCTACTTTTATTAATCGTTCAACACTTTATTATTGGCAGAATACTCTTTCTCTCTGTACATGATAAATGATATATTGTAATGTCACTCAACGATGATCATTACGAACATATTCAATGAGGCTTGAGATATACGCATTTTTTCGATACGTGTCGCAGGCAACGGTATAGTCATACGAAAAATCTTGGAATGTCGCAAAATCTTTTTGTAGAAAATAATACGCTATACATTGAGGTCGATTTTTCAATCGATGTAGTGTGTCGTTAATTTTGCACGTAATTTGAAATGTGACGTTTTCGATGGAGAGGCCTTTTACTCCCGCTTGAAAACAGCGACCTATAACTGAAAAACTTTCATATAACAATATATTTAAGGTGTATGCTAAATTTTATATTACAATAATGTAATAGCTATGTGTCGCTACTTTCAAGATATGGCAGCTATTTTTGATATTAGACTGCAGACTCTGGTATCTTCTGGTATCAACATCTATGATGCAGCGATACCCAAGTAACGCACGATTGCCATGATCAGATCAAGATGATGTCATCTTGATTAAGACTTGACAAAAAATTTCGCATGTTACTTGAGTAATCTATAATAGGCGGTTTTACTTTTTTTTTCTTTTTTAATTAATAAAATCGAGCAATGGAACATTATCTGATCGTTCAGTAACTATAAATATTTTTTTTGCTCTTGGAGAAGATCGCGAAATTAATGTTCGAGCCGTGTGAGAAATATACGCCACACATTAGCACTTCCGCTAATATAATTGCGATGACTGTTCTATATACAGTTCTCAATACAATATATGCATAATTGCAAAACATTCGTTTGTATCCTCGTGCGATTTGTCATAGCACTTGAGATACAACGATTTGTCATTCCTCTCGAAATGTAACGAACTGCAGTCGCACAGCGACAGCGTTTCCAATCTTTTACAACAACTTCCTACGCGGCTATTGTGTTGCGACATGTATCAAAAAAATACAAGTGAATCGTCTCAACAACAAGAACTCCACGTTTCTTCCAATCGCGTCCGGGCTGTCCCGAACGAGAGATTGAGTGAAATCAATCTCGAAACGACAAAGGAGATCAAAGAGAGCTCTTTTTGGAAGTTAATCTCTTACTATCGAATTTGCATGTCAAATCAGTCGCGAAAGTATGTAAATATAAGCACATTCATCACTATAGAACGATAGGAAAAACATAAAATAGCATTTGATAGAATTGATACAATTATAAAGATATTTCGATTGAGCCACGATCCTCTTGACGCTACAAACGCTTCAAAGCATTCTTCAATTGATTAATTCATAAAATTCTTTATCCCGATTGAGCAATTAAATGTTTCGAAGCACTTGTAGCGTCAAGGATTACACAGCCTTTATTTTATTACAAAAATTGACTTCTTTTTTGTAATAAAATAAAGATTGTGTGATCCTTGTAATTTTATATACATATATATATATATATATATATATATGTCTATTTAAGGAAAAATAAAATCATTATTTTTAGAATAAAATTCTTTCCAATGAAAAAAATACGATTAAATCCTGTAGATACAGACTCGATGTTTTTCCATATTAACATAACTGATTTTTCATGCAAAGTCGATAACAAAAAGTTTATTTTGTCCTAATTATTTTATAACAGGGAAGAAGGGGAGCCATGGGCACAGGAGTAGACAATCCGTTTGATGTCGAATTTAAAGATTGCAAATTAACGAGAATCACGTGATTTTAGTGTGAATTTTATATCTCGCGCTACACGTTTAATCGATGCAAGTTATTATCGTGTCTTTTGATCGCAAAATCGACACTGGAAAGACACTATTTATATTAATTAATATTTATAAAGAGTGATGCCAAAGTTAGCCCCATTATTTTCGCCCTTGAAAGTGAACTCGGTGTTTGGATGGATCTATAGAGTTTTTCACGCTGATTCCGAATATGTACCCATTAAATGAAAATGGATTAAAAATATATAAAATGGATAAAAATGGATTTTAAAAAATCAAGAATTTGGATTCAACAATGATCATATGAATCTATTTCTATCCAATTAAAGTTTAAGAATTCCTTGAATCCATTGTAATCCATGAAGTGAGATCGAAATAACTGGATTTCTATTTTTTTCAATTCAAAAAAGTTATGCGGGCTATATAATCCATTTTAAGCCATGAAATGGGATTGAAATAAATTGATTTTTATTTTTTTAATCTAAAAGGAGTTTTCATGAATCATCCAATCCATTTTAATCCATGACATAGGATTGAAATGACTTAATTGCTGTCTTTTAATCCAAAATGTATTCAAATGAATTAAAATGGATTACAAATTTTCAATCCATTTTCGTTTACTGGGTAGGTCTCTAGTTGATGCTAAAGTTTTGATTCCGTGAGATGAAGCAACGGTGGCCATCTTTTTGGGGCCCATTTTTTCTGGAACGGCAAATCGCATCAGATATATTCGGAATCAGCGTGAAAAACTCTATCGATTTATCAAAAGATCGGGTTTATTTTCGAGGGCAAAAATAAAGGGGCTAACTGCCTATAGAAACTTGGCATCACTCTTTTTAATTAATATTATAAATTTATAATGTCTGCGACAATTAATGACACGATTGAAATTATTCGTTTCATCTCCCCCTGTATCCAAGTTGACTTCTCCCTTTCTTCCATACTTTATTCCTCCTCATTTCCAATCTTATCGATAGCTTCACGTCCGTCACGGTTGTTGCCATACAGGTTTGCGCTCTAATAATAATTATTAGCGATGTTATTTGTAACAACGCGGGTCGGTAATGTACGTACTAACAATAACTATAATAATAATAATAATAATAATAATAATAATAATAATAATAATAGTAATAGTAGTGGTAATAGTAACCCAGATAAGCAAACTGTTCGCAGTATGGTAGCAGATTCGATCAGAAATTATAGCAAATTGGCTGACATAATTTGACAGCAGAACCCAAGAGGAATTTGTCGAACGCAGATTCTGCTGATTGTGTCGCCAATCTGCATCAAACTGTGCAATAACCCTCTTACAAAAATTTGAAGTTCCACTATTAAATTTTTACAAAGCCTGTTAGCACAATATAGCTTAATTTTAAGCTCTCTGCAATATCTTTTTGTAACTCTTAGAATTAGAAAAAGATAGAAAGTAAGTTAAATCTAGTTTAAAATTAAGCTAACATTAATGCAAACGGACCTAAGATAAATGTTAACGTTGGTTTCATTTTAGCCAGCAGTGCCATCATATTTCAATGACAAATGTTGCTATAATTCTGCCAGCATTCTGCCAACAGCATTATATGTGCCAGATGCTGCATCAAATCTGTAGCCTTTTGTGCCGACATTTGTAACGAACACTTTGCAAAATTCGTTCTCGACTTGTTGACTATCTCGGGTAATGGCGACCGTATCAATGGCAATAATGGCAACAGCAGGTGGTAACAGCGGCATTAGAGACGATCACTTTGCAGGGCTGCTACAGTGACATAATTTATATCGATCAAGCGCACCTACTTCACCTAATTTCTTTCCGTTTTTGTCGATAAACCATCTATCTTTTCTCATTACGTGTAATTGCTCGTTCGTCACATTTGCCGGCATATTGCTGTATGTTGCCATCATTATTACTATTATTATTAGCATCAGTACTATAAAGGATGTTCGATTATAATTTTTCTTTTAACGCATCCGATATACATGGCAGTTGCTGTGTAAAATGCTTCGTCCTCTTCAAGGTGTCATGAATAATTTCTGAATCGCGAAAAGAAATGGCTTTCAACGGATTACTTCAGTGAAAAAGAATATCATAAAATCTCATATTTTTATCAATTTTTTTATTATTAAATTTATTTCTCATAAATTTATTTATATTTTACTTTTTAGAGGATTTCTAAAAAAAAAAACTTTAAACTTCTTCAAATTTTATAAGATTTCTCCGGAAACTTGTAGAATGAGAAGTTTTGGAATATTTCAGATTTCATATATATAAAAAATTATAGAAAAGATTTATTCAATATTTCTGAAGTGTTTTATTATTTTTAAAATTTGAGAATTTTTTCAAAAGTTATAAAATTATAGGAGTTCTGAAAAATTATGTGAAGAGTTCTAAGAAAGTTTTTTTTGTTACCTCGATCTGGGTAGCGATCAACTTACGTAACTTATTCCATACGATGAAAATGTGAAAACTAAAAAATTTCTCTTTTAATTTCAACAGTAAACATTTTGTAGTATGATGATATTCAACATAAGTTTTGAAAATCGTAAAAGGATTTTTACAGAAAAAAACTACAATACAAAAAAATTATTGGTGGTATACTATTGGATTATCACATAAGTTCGTTCGTTTTTTCAGTAAAACATTACAAATGTATGTTTCATTGAAAAAAAAGGTAAAAAACCCGAACGAAATTATGCAACTACCCAATATTGAAGAACTGAAGTTCTTTAAGAATATACCAATATTTTTCTTGTATTTTTGTATGTTTTTTTTCGTAATGAGAACATAATACGTCGATAATTTTCGGCAAAAAAGAGTTTCAGTTTTCGACCGAGACTGCTGCTCACCATAATGCGCTTATCACCGAACATCCTGTATTTACCGAAGATTTCTTACCGAACACCTTTTCCATCTATCAACCGTGAGCAAAAGAGCAACAACGAATTTAAGGACCGGTTTTTCCAACACCGGTCAACTAATATCTGATCTCTCTTCGTCTATATTGCGGCCAACATGCATAATGTTCTAAAACAAGATGGAGGAGAGACTCAACTTTGGTTAGTAAATCATCGGACGCTTTACTCGCGAAGGTGCAACAACCGACCCTAATTGAGCTATCGAGTTTAGCGTTACGCTCAATTATTATTGCACAGACGTATCGCGCAACATACACTAAGCATTCACACGCATACAAACGGCGATTATTGTACGCTCAGGTGACTCAGGCTTAAACTGCATTTATTGCAAAGTTCTGCGAAACACGGAACAATCGTGGACGCCGATCTTCAACTGTCAAAGTTAAAAGTTTCTTTCTCTCTGTCTCGGCATATCGTCGATATGTTATACCTATTCCGTTCTTTACACCGTGCACTGTCCGCTTTACATAGAATCGTTTAAAGACGCAACGTTGTATCCATTCAGATTATTTCAGTTTAGTTAATCGGAAAACCTGACATGAAATGGAATGATCAATTGAACGGCAGATGTCAAAAGTAAATTGAAAATTTTAAGGGGGTTTTCTACATTGTTGCGTTGATTTTTAGGAAAGTGGGTAAACATTTTTGGAAATTACTTTTTGTTCTTTATTTAATATTCTTAATAAATAATTATTGATATTTTTTATAAAAAAATAGGTAATGAATTTTTAAACAATAATAAATAAACAAAAAATAATTTTTAAAATTATTTACACACTTTCCTAAAAAATACTTAAAAAATCAGCATGACAAAGTAGAAAATATTTTTAAATAAATGATTTTCCAAAAATAAATTAGTGATCATAATCTTTCAACAAAATTGTTGATATTATATAAAAATCTTGGTAATTATTACAATTTATGAATTGCAAGATTATTATTACGATGATGTTAATTATAATTCCATGTTGTAAATATAACAGTTATAATAATTTAATCAGATGTTTATATCAGAAAAAATTCTATTACGTAAAATTATATTGCAATTGAATTATTGATATACAGAGTTGAGTAGTAACTAGTTAAAAAGTTAAATAATAAAAAAAATTATAATATTTGGAAAGACAAATACGATTATTAATGCACGCTTACAATTTTTGAAAATATGCAAAACTTTATTGAATATAAATCAAACTAAAAATACGAACGTTTTGACTCACTTTGGAGCCCATAATGGTTGAGTCACTAGCGGGTTACCATATCCGAAGCGGCATCAAGTAAGAATAAATTAATCCCGGAGGAGAAATACTCTCCCCAAAGTAAACTCTCGCGAATTAATCGCGATAATCGAAGCTTTGGATTCTAATTATACTAAGTGCATTTTAAGTTAATGTATTACGTAATAAACTAATTGAACAAAATTCTGCAAAGAGACTTGATCAACGTGCCAGATCTGATATGCTTATGAAAAATTATAACCGTGCATTAATAATTAATAATCGCACTTGACTCTCATTAGCCTTTTTCAAATATTATAATTAATTCTCGAGACTCCTTTTGTAATTTTATTGTTAAGTAATAAAGTTAATAACTTTTAACTTATCTTAGTTAATTTTAAATGAATTAATTTTTAACATCAACTAGTTATTTTTAAAACACAAACTTATTAACCTTTTTCTAAATTAAAAATTATGTACATAACAGAAAAAAATACATTCCCATAAAAAACAATATTCTTTGTTCCTTCATACAAACTTAATTTACAAATAAAATAATTTATTTATTTGATGATCCATATTATAACTGTTTTGTTATTTGGAGTAATCTAATTTTAAAAAATTACGATATTCTAATTTAATATAAATATAACGTTTTTTAAAATTAACTTTTAATTTAAATTAATTTAATTTTAACGCAAATTTTAACTGATTTATTTTTTTGTTCATGCACCTTTTAACGTAATTAAATTAATTTTATACATCATTAACTTTAACTTAATTTAGTTTTAAAAAAAAATTAATTTAACCAACCCCGTTGATATGTGATAAATAATACTGAAGTAAACTGAATAAAGGCAACGTGCGTTCGTCCCTTATTACATCCCGTTTAGTTTCGCAAATATATGCTATAATGTGTCATTGCACCTCTAGAAATAAGCATATATGCCCGTCGATCTCGCGTGCAATTCCATTTTTGGCTTTATCCCAACAACAAAATATATTTATATACTTTTTACTTCGCGTGCAAATACGTAATTACATCGTAATTAATGCGTACATACACACACAAGGCAGGCACACTCATGCACAGACACGCAAATGTGTTCAGCGGTAGCAGGCGGAGGTGCGAAATGTGTTATCGCGATGCCGCTACTTTGTATTTACGTTACCGTGTGATTCTTTATTTCACTAAATCATTAATTCTCGTATGATATCTGCCTCTCTCCTGCTGCGCCCTTTTTTACCCCGATACCCCCGATTTTTTTGCGCCCGTCGCGCGATACGATTCGGTTCGTTCCTGTACAAAAGTAGGCGAATTGATAGGAATCGATGGGAATGCGTTCTGCAGAAACTCACGCTTTGATTTGATCTTTTCGTGACTGCGAAACTTATTGCACACTGAGAAAAAAAGTTGTTAAATTAACTAAATTTTTCAACTTGATTAAATCTCTTCAGTTCAAGTATTCATGTATTTAAATCAATTACATAAAATACTTGAATTTTAATTTAAGCATTTATATATTTAACTTAAATACATAATAGTTGAATTGAAGAAATTTAATCAAGTTGAAAATTTTAGTCGAGTTAACAACTTTTTTCCGAGTGTAGATTTAAGAGTTTGCGTAATGCTGTCGAGAAAAAACTACGTGATTTTTAAGCGTACATTAAGAATAAAATTTGAAACATTTGGAACAATCACGAAAAAATTGATAAAATAATTACAGAAGAGATTCTTAATCGATTCCTGTTAATCTGCCTATGCAAAAAATATCCGGGAATTCTCTGAACAGCCGATTAAATCCGAATGAGGATCGCGCGACGACCGCGCGACATATCGGCGCAACACGAGAGACATCGGTGATCGATCTCAAATTTCTTTGCTTTCTTTACGCAGAGGCCGTGGTGTATCTTTTTTGCGTTTTCTCTTGATTTTTTTTTCTTCGCAGAGATATGTATACTACTGAAGTGTCGCCCTCGCGCATCTGGCAGTTATCACCGTTACGCTACGTTAATTAAATCTGGCTACACGTTACGGACCGTTCGCTAGACAAAGGCGCCGAACGAGGGGTCGATTAATATCTATAATAAAATCTCTTCATTAGCGATGGAAATTTCAAGTTGCCTACGAGAGAGGTTCGCGGAGTGTGTCCATCGTCCCTCGTCGCGCGTCATCGAAGCCCGTATCGTGAATATACAAGAGTGCGCGAGAAATCGGGGTGGATTTTTGAAGCTCACGTTGAGAAACCGCCCCGCAAACATTAAGTAACAGTTATATAAACGTTAGTTGTAATTTCCCACTCAACAATATAACTGTTATATAACGAGTGTATTATATAACAGTTACAACTAACTTATATAACTGTAACTTAGTGTTTGCTGGGGGGCGATGTATGATCTCGATTCCTGAGAAGTACGGGGAGAGCGACGCGTCGGATTCGTTGTACAATTCGGATATCCGGCTCTACTTGGGGGAACAGAAAGAGAAAAAATTCGATAGCCTGGGTACAGAGTTGTTTTTCTCGTTGACGACGCATGTAGAGATCCAAGCAGAACAAAAAATCATAATAAACGTCAAAATAACTTCAAAAAGATTGTTAAGTTACTTTTCGATCAATCACGACTCACTTTAATGCCGCTTTGACTTGTTGTTCCACTTAGAGATTCATGTGCATTGATCACACTAGGAAAAACTAGATTTTGTTGTAACAACAAATAATTTGGTTAAGGTGTGCCGAACAAAAATTGTTGTTTAGTTAACATAAACAAATATTTTTTATTTGCATGTATTTCGCAAAAGCAACTAAATTTTTCGTTATATGAAACAAAAAATATTTGATTGCTGTTAAAAAATGCTTTAAACAGCTTCTGGTGAAGACAATAAAAATTTTTTATTTTGTTTTATACAAGAAAAAATTTAGTTGCTCCTGCGAAATACATATAAATAAAAAAATATCTGTTCATACTAATTAAATATTTATTTATGGCAAAAACAATTTTGTTAAAGTATCTAAAAATTTAGTAGATACGGATCTGAAAATAATTATGATGAATATTCAAGTATAATGCTGCAAAAAATTTTAACATTCTATTTAACAACCAGCTTGAGCGTCCTATATAACTATTTTAATTTTATAAAATTATTTTCAGATCTGTATCCAGCTAAAGGCTAAAGCTTTAAATACTTTAGCAGAACTGTTTTTTTTTTCTGTGCAACTAAACAGTTTGTTCGGTACATCTTAAATTATTTATTGTTACAATAATAAAAAAAACATTTTTCCTAGTGCACTGTCTGACGCGATTTAATTAGGCCGAAAACTAGTGATTACAGGCTGAAAATCGGAACGGCTAACGCGATACAGCCGTTCTTTCGCGATCTCCTTGCAAACCGCAGTTCGTCTAGAGAAATTGACTATAACGCTCAACTAGGACGTCCGATCGACCGATGTAACGGAGCGGAATAGGGTGGATCCTGGTATATGCGAACGGTCCGTGCGGCGCGACGACGGGCCGGGGGTGGCAAGTGGATTCTCACGGATTCTCAGGGTGCGATTAGGCAGAATTAGGCTGTCGAGAGGGAGATACGAGGCGGCGCGGTCGGGCACGATAGGAGCAGACTCGGTGTCGCCAGTACGGCAGTCAGGAGGGACGCCAGTGGCAGTAGGGACGGCGTGCGGAGTCTCTCGACGGAGTTGCACAGATCACTGGTGCACGAGCAGTAGAAAGCGCGCACATCGTGGGTGCCGGTCCTCATAAGGCACTCGCCGTTGTCCTTCTCGTCCGTGATGTAGCCGCAGCTGCGGACGACCCTCACCTTACCGTACACTGCAACAGTAACACAGGAACACTGTCGACCTGTACTCTAAATCTAAATCCCCATTGTTACTTGAAGATCCAGAATTATTTAAAGATTTTAACCCCCAGTAAACGAAAATGGATTGAAAATTTGTAATCCATTTTAATTTATTTGAATACATTTTAGATTAAAAGGCAGCAATTAAGTCATTTCAATCCTATGTCATGGATTAAAATGGATTGGATGATTCATGAAAACTCCTTTTAGATTAAAAAAATAAAAATCAATTTATTTCAATCCCATTTCATGGATTAAAATGGATTATATAACCTGCATAACTTTTTTGAATTGAAAAAAATATAAATCCAGTAATTTCGATCTTACTTCATGGATTAAAATAGATTCAAGGAATTCTTAAACTTTAATTGGATAGAAATGGAATGGATTCGTGTAGTCATCGTCAAATCCAAATTCTTGATTTTTTGAATCCATTTTTATCCATTTTAAATATTTTGAATCCATTTTCATTTACTGGGCCCTTAACTTTTACAAATAAAAAAAAAAGTTACGCTCCTAATGTCGTGGGTCCACTGGACCCTTATTTTTTAAAGGCTAATAAAATGAAACTTATTAATCTTAAAATTATTTTTATTATATATCTTTTTGATATTTGGGCTCTCATTCATAAATGAAAATAGATAGAATTGAATTTATTTTGACATTTTCGAATTCGCGCTTCAGATTTTTGAATTTATTTCAATTCAAAAATAATAAAATAAGAACATGAATCCATCCAAATTTAAAATAATGACTAGCTCATTTCGTATTTCAATTCATTTGAATTCAAAAATAATATAATGGGGACATGAATCCATCCGAATTCGAAATGATGAATAGCGATTTCATATTTCAATTTCCATTTGAGTCCATTAAAATCCAAAAATACTCCGGGACTCTAAAGCGCAAACTCGAATAAATTTAAATGAATTGAAAATTGCAATTCATTTGAATTTATTTTTGTTCGCCGGGAATAGTTATGGGATGAAGAGAGAAAATATAGCTCAGTTAGATAATAGTTCCTTTACTGAGCGAGAATCCATGTCTATTTTTTTTTA
Source organism: Solenopsis fugax (assembly GCA_003595255.1). Classification (NCBI taxonomy): domain Eukaryota; kingdom Metazoa; phylum Arthropoda; class Insecta; order Hymenoptera; family Formicidae; genus Solenopsis; species Solenopsis fugax. The sequence goes on along the minus strand of QKQZ01022537.1, from coordinate 11,912 downwards.
TTTTTCCTTACTTATCTTAGAAAATATCGACTAAATTTATATACTAATATATAATAATTTCAAATAATAAATTCAAAAAGAAAAACATTAAATCAATAATGCACAATATGTAATTAATAATGACTTTTAATTAGGATGTAAAAAATATGTCAAATAATCGTCTACGAAAAAAAATAGGTATCTATTCTCTTAGTTAAACGTATTTACTCATGTTTCGAATTTATCTTTTGCCCGATAACAGATTTTTTTGGCTATTTTAAAATCGATTACATATGAACGGAAATACTCATGTATAAATAATTGATCATTTCCGTCCAATTGCATTAATGCCTTTTTGAAGTCACAACGTTGGAGTGATATTATTACAACGCTGTTATTTCTAAAACATAGTACGAGCATAAGATGATTGCGAGTTCACTTTGAACTGCAGATCAAAGCAACGCTTTATTTGTGTAACTGATAAAAATAGCATTTATTAAATATAAAACAATTTTCAAATAAATTGTTACGTTACGAGATATCGTATTTGAAAAATAAATTATTATTAATTTTCAACTTAATTAAATGTGTGTGGAATTAGATTAAACTGAAAATTGATAAGCGCAGTTTATTTTGACAAACATGAAACTTTCAAAATTTCCGTCAGTGGCGAAGTTTAACTCGTGAAACGTTTGAAGAGGTGTGGCCTCACCTTTTTGAGTGATTTTCCGGCAAAGTGTAGGCTCTAAGTCGCTGAGGTGCTCCAAACGTGGCTGAAAACTGCAGTTCACAGTCCCCAAACTGTATGAATCGAACGGATCGCCACATCTGGGGTCGTACTCGCTGTTGCATTGATAACATATTATCGCTTCACCTGAAATAAAAAGAAAAAAAGAAATCGATCATCATTTGCATTTGCCTCGATCTGCTTCGCAAAGAATTAAGATCTAATAAAACCGTTTCTTTTAAATCTCGAAATCTCAAAGGTTTCTAACATGGACCATACACAATCAATACTGATCAGTAATATTGAATCAGTAATTCTAAGATTATTTCTGCGATTATGTTATCCATGACTGTGGATAAACTACGTTGATGAAAATACTGACGAGTCCTCTTCATACAGTCAATACACCGAGAGAAATCGTTTGGTAGAATAGTGATGAATTTTATAGTTACTGGTACCAAAAACTTAGTTACATTTAACAAAACTTTTTGTAATTTCCAAAAGTTGAATTTTACAGGGCTAATGAGAGTAAATGCGCAGTAATTGATGCGCAACAATTTCCTTTTATTCAAAATTTTTAATTATATGAACGTTTCGGTCCCGCTTCGGATCATCCTCAGCAATAACAATAAATTATCCGGATATTAATGTCAGCATGATCAGGGAGTATCTCTCAATAATTGCAAGATGTTGCGTTGGCACATGGTTGAATAGACCAGTGACAACCAATAGGATAAAAAGATTCTAAAGTTTAGAAAAAAAATTTTGCTAATTTGTTGTATGAAAATAATTATTTGGTTAAGACTACAAATTGTTTGATCAAAACAACTATATATTATATTTAGTAACTATCACTATAAAATTCATTTGATCATTATTCAATCAAACTTTGGTTGATTTTACCAAGCATTTCTCTCAGTGTCATCTATCACATAGCGATACTATTATAATGTTCGAGAATCAAGAAATTTGGATCAATATTCTACATCAAGGAACAAATGAGCAATATTATAACCATACACGATCGATAATATTGTCAGTATTTGTTGGTACTCTGACAGTATTATTGACCGTGTAAGAGCTCTATAAGGTTTCTGTAATACTTTAGCGTGCAACTCGACTCAAACGAGGGCAATTCGATCCTGTGCATTCATATGAGAGATTGCAGCGAGCATTACGTGCAGTGTGCAGTTAAAATTCTCTCTAGAGAATTTTCTTTCCTCCCTCCCTAGAGTGTTATGAATGTTTTAGAGACTCATATTTCAGAGAGCGGAGATTCAGTCGTGATTTTCGCGATAAATTCAACAGACGTCAGCCCACGACGAGGATTAATCGGGAAAAGGTCTGGTTCACGTCATCGTCTCGCCCTTCATATGACGTAACGTGGCACGCGCACTCGGTCGCATCCACGACGGAACCAGGCTGATACGGTGCCAGCTGATATCGAACAGCAGCGAAGCGAGACACGCAAGAGCCTACACTCAGCTGTCTCGCGGATCGATACGAAGAATTCGAATTTTTTTGCAACTGGATGTAGGCAATTAGAAGCGAATGAGCAACGTCGAATCGTTTTACCACCACCGTTACAATTACTATCGAGCGACTCTGATGAAAATAATGTGTTTATAAGATGTTTCCTTAAGTGTTGGGTAGATGTTTAATTGGAATTTTTTACATTTATTGAAGTGTTTACGAGATGGAAATTTAAATATGGAATTGTTTGATAGACGTTCGAAAAGTGTTGTATGTTTTCAGAATGTAGCAAATTTTATAAAACATCTTTAGAACATTTGCAATATTTTGGAAACATACAACACTTTTCGAACATCTATCAAACAATTCCATATTTAAATTTCCATAGGACACTTTTAATAAAACATTCCCTGAACATTTGTAACAGTCGTGAACATCTCATAAACAAATTCATGTTTAAATTTCCATCTCATAAACACTTCAATAAATGTTTAATGAGCATATTATTTTCGTCAGGGGATCTGAACTTCTCCCAATTAGTTTTGCTTTTCGTACATCAGCCTTTCGTACTTTATAACAGAAAGAAACTCATTAAAGATGTTTTGGCTCTATGAGCTAAAATAAATGATCTACACTGAGAGAAAAAATTGTAGTGGTGGCAACTGTAAGGGGACAACCATACAAATCTTGTTAATATAATTATAATATATAGTTAAGTGAACTATATTATAGTTATTGCAACTAAGTTTGTATAATATACTACAACTATTTTTTATTAGTTCTCTTAATCATTAACTTAATTGCAATAACTATAATATTATAGTTCACTTAACTATATATTATAATTACATTAACAAAAATGGTTGTCCCCTTATAGTTGCCACTACTACAATTTTTCTCTCAGTGTAAAAGTTATAGAAATTTAAAAACTGAAGGCTTTGATTTATCCCTTTTTCTTCCTAATCAACGACAAAAAATTTTGATCGCGAATTTTGGCCCATCAGTTGCAAAAAAAAAACAATAAAAATTTGGACTTAAGTAGAAAATGACTTATGTAGAAAATGATCGTATTTTGCTATAGTTTTAGGTAAATAACTTTTAAATGAGTGAAAGAATTTACAAATAAACTTTCGCACGAATATTTATGAGTTTTATTAAGTTTATGTAAAAAATTCAATTTAATTCGTAATACTTCCTCATTAAATTTGCAAATATAAAGTTTTAAATTTTTGGTAATATTTTGAGATGTGACACACATTTTTAAAACATCAGACATACATCTTTAAAATAATATTTAGAAACATTGATAACATGTATTTTTTAAATCTTTTAAAATAATATTGTATAAACATTTTAAAAAGATTATTTTACATATAACTTTTTCGAAATATCGTCGAAATGTTTTAAAAACATTATCTCCAAGTCATGATCAAAATTTATTGATATTGATATTGATATAGATACTGATATTTATTGATACTGAGTACAATGTACGACATATTTGAAAACCTTACATGTTATTGAATATCGTAGTAATAGTAATAACGTAGTAATGCTGATTTAATATTTTACAATAGTACTAACACGATAGTATTGATTTTATGCTTACTGGGTTATCATTCAACCCATTTTTTTCTTCACGCATCCTTTTTCCCCTTATTTATTATTATACTGTTATTCTTGTGTTATTTCACTATAATATTTTTATTTATTACACTTTTTTTACGATAAAACATATTCCGAAATAAAGTAGAATACTATTATGTATTAGTATTTAATTTTCTATTATTTCAACATATCTATTTTATACTCTGAATATGCAAAAAAATTATGTAAAAAAAATTTCCATGCGATTTAAATATTTTTTTTTACATAGAGTCGAATGCGTGCGTGTCGAAAAATTTAATCAGCAAATAAAATTCCTTGAATAAAAACAATATTTTATCGAGAACCGAATTCGCAATGGATTACCGCAAGGTTTTATTAATAACGGTTAATTTGCGGGTGAATACACGATTTATTAAGCTTTGCATTACGTAAATTGCAGTTGCCCGCGAAACAAGGCTAAAATTTTAATGTACGGTCATTATTTGACGAGCAAAGGTTTGTTCGTCGTTGATGAAACTGAACGTATGCCTTAAACGTGCATTATTATAAAATATAGAAACGCGCACACGTGAAGAGGATAATAGGAGAGTATACTGAGAGAAATGTTTGGTAAAATCAACCAAAGTTTGGTTGACTAGTGATCAAATAAATTTTATAGTGATAGTTACTAAATATACAGTTGTTTTGACCAAACAATTTGTAGCCTTAACCAAATAATTATTTTCATACAACAAATTACAAAAAGTTTTGTTAAATGTAATTAAGTTTTTGGTACCAGTAACTATAAAATTCATGTGATCATTATTCTACCAAACGATTTCTCTCGGATAATAGAATATAAATCAATGAAGATACCGGATAGATGAATGAGTAAAAGTCTACGTTGCTAATTAAAATTTCGTCATTATTTCCTCTAGATAAAAAATCAATTTTTTAAAGAGAATAAAACGAACATTTTAACTTCTGAATCTAAAGAGTTCTAAGAATCTAAAGTTCTCTCTCAGAATGCACAATATAGGGATAGATAATAATGTTATATATATTTAGAAAAATGAAATATTTTAAAAACATATAAAATAGATAATGCTAATATAACTAGAAAAATACAATTTAACGATAATGCCTTTCTACGGTCGAAGCTAGATCTTAGTGCTTAGTTTATTTGCGTGATTTTATATACCCATTCAAATTCACGAAACTGTGCGCCGAATTGTTTTTTCAGACATAATACAGATCTAATGAATAAGAATAAGTAATCACGTTTTATTAAATTGAATTCAATTTAATAATGATTAGCTAGCATGCATCTAAATATTACCCCTTTTCCCCCTGAAAAAACTGTAAAGAATTTATTGCTATATATATTTCTATAATTAGAAAAGTAAAATATATTTCAAACGATCAGAAAGAAAGAGAAAGATCGAGGATAGGAGGGAGAATGCAGAATCAATGTAAAGGAAAATGGAGCAGAAATAACAAAAAGGAGTGATGTCATCGTTACAAGGAAAGCGAGATAAACAAAAACTACATTGACAGTACACAAGTGTAAAGCAGAGGGGGATGAGGAAGGGGGGAGGGTAAGTGAGCGGAAAGGGGTCGGAGAAGGAGAAAGTGGGTCGCTCGATAGCCCTCACGACGCTGCTTTTCGTAGCAGCCACCCTAAATTTCAGCAAATTGTCGGATATAGCGCATTCATCCGCGATATCCCGAACGAGCGGATTGCCGATGCCAGTTAACATCATATCGGCAATTACTTCGATCGTAGGGACGGACGCAGGGAAAAGTCCATCCCCGATAGCTCGCACGCGCCAGCGATCGATCCCTCTAAGACCCACGTTCTCACCAACGTGTATAGCTTAACTTCAAACTCGATTTAACTCACCTCTCATCTTCTTCCAATTCTCAGAGCTAGAAAAAGATGGGAGGTAAGTTAAAAATCGAGTTTAAAGTTAAGATACGAACGGGCGCGAGCGTACCTAACTCGCTGATCTATCACGGGATCCATCATATAGCGTGATCGCGATACGCCGCGAAAGCTCGGAAGCGACGACCGAGTCGGACCGACGAAATCCAAGTAGGATATGCAAGTCTCGGTTACGTCACCGTGACCAAGTTACGTCCGAATACTTTCACCTTTCACCTTTGCGCCGCTAAAGAGTTGCGTCATCGACGCACAGACGATCTCTCCTGCAGCGGGAGTCTGTGACTCTGCATACCGTCGTCGAGCAGATGTTGTATGTGGTAAAAGAGCTGCGCGATGATACTCTAACGATACCGATACTATCGTTAAAAGTCACAGAAACCCGTCTGCTACGACCGGGAAAGATAGGGACATTGCGTCGCCGGGGGAAACGAATGTCTATTGTCCGGTCTTGGCTGCGTGTGCGCTTCCCGGATTCGACTTTTCCGCCGTCACAATCTACCGGATGTGTATCGACAACGTCGACGGAGGGAAAACGCGTTTAAAGCTCGATGATTCATTCGACCGAGGACGATCGAATTTAACGCGACGAAACCAGACCGCGCGAGACTGACGAGACTTAATTCCGAAGAGAGAAAACCGTTTGATTCTCAATTAAACGAATTATCGCGCTGTAAATGATCGGAAGTTGCAGAATTTTCAGACATTTAACGCAAAATAACACGACGTGTCGAAAACATTTTTTTTTTATTCATTTAAAGAAGGAGAATAATGCAGTGAAGAAAAGTTTGATAATAGCTATCTCAAATGTTGAGTGAAATAATGCTAATTAAATATTTGGTTAATATAACCAAACATAATTGTACTTTTCTGAATATTTAGCTAGGATTATTGAATTTAGTAATATTTATGAAATATTTATGAAAAGTGAAAATATTTTTTGTTATATTAACCAAATTGGCATTATTGGCATTATTTCATTCAACATTTAGTAGCTATTATAAAACTCTTTTTTTCAGTGTGACTATAGTGGTTGAACGCAGATCTCAATGCTCGATAATAATTTTCTAGGTACAATTTTTTAAATAGTTTTGTAAATGTAAAAGTTCGATATCATTCCGGAGTAATCTGCGATTAAATAAATTGTAGATGTAGATATATGGTAATTATATGAAAGAAAGTTTTACTACAGAAAGAAAACTAAATTAAAGAAAGTTTTACTAAAGTATCTAAAAATTTAGTTAACTACAGATTTAAAAATAATTTTTGTTAGACTATTAAAATAATTATGTAGGATGATCAAGCTGATAGCTAAAAGTTAACTTACTTAATGCAACAGTGCTCATCATATTTGAGCACCCTATATGATCATTTTGATTGGCCAACAAAATTATTTTCAGCTTTAAATTTTTATCTAGGAAAAAATTTTTTATATCTAATTTTATATAAAGTATGCATAATTATATATATTTTTAATATATATATGGATATATGTATAATCATGTATAACTATATATAAATATATATTATAATTATGTCGTAATTATATACAATAATTATACATATTTAAATATATGGACATATTTGATATATAATTATAATATATATAATTGTTAAATAAAGAATTTCCTCGAGTATAAATACTTCAGCAAAATCGTTTTTCCCGTATAAATAAAATTTAATGAGATTTATAATTACAGAACTGTAAGATTTATAATTAAATAGAATTAAATGAGATTAATTTATAATCTCTCTAAAGTCGCGACAGAGAAATAATTGCAATTTGTTTTTTAAAAACTTGTGTCCTTTAAACGATTGAATGTGAAAGAATCATTCCGGCGATTCCAGAATAACTTTGGATAAATTCGACATTCACGACGAAAATCGCGAGCATTTTTCTAGCACGGTAATAGGATTCGATTTGACAATCACCGCATATGCTCATCTTTTCGATCCGAAGAACCACAAGTGTCACTGTTGTAGGAATTCCGATCAGTAGCTCGCTAACTGCATGTAATGCCAACGTTCCTAAATATCGATGGTTTTTTTCGTGACACAGAAAAAAGCAAGAGCCCCAGGAAAAACGCGGGAAAGGGATGAATGAAAGAAACGAGTTCCCTTCGGAACCCATCCTAAAAAAAAATAGATGAATTCAAATTGAATCGAGGGCCATTTCTGTGAAATCGAGAATGAGAGAAAGTACCTCGGGCTGTCTAAATTCTAAGGAATTTATCAATGATTGATTCATCTTTTCTCGACTCCCGCTCTCCTCTCTCTCTCTTCGCAAAGATGAAAATAAACACGTATAAAAATATAGAAAGAAATTGAAACCAGTCTGAAATCTCAAACATTAAGGATTTAAAACTATGCGCGACAGGTTCATTTTAAATGACCCAATTTTTCTGACTCGTGTATTAGCGGGGTATCTGTCTTTGCGTAACGCGATTTCCGAATCATATAAAAACACATTTTACAATTTCATTCATGTGAATGAATGTTTGAAGATAACTGTTCGCTGCTCAAATTTGTCAGCAAGTTACAACTGACTCTGTCTGCACAGTCGTAAATAATTTCACTCGCACACGAGTATAACTAAAAATATATAACTTTTGTTTGCTCGAGACAAATGTAATAAACTTTAGATAACACATTGGAAATTGTTACATTAATTAACGTGCATTACAAAAAGAATTTTTTTCTAAAACAATTATTAAAACTAATTGATAACAAACAAATAAAAGGATAAAGAAACCTTTTCAAAAAGTTTTACAATGGAAAGTTTATAATTTCTGTTAGAAATTAGAAGATTAAATCTTCACTTATATATATTCACTTTACGTTTTTACTTTCAAATTCATTCCTGCCTACATTGAAAAAAAAATTAATAATATAATAGCTACGAAATGTTCAGTGAAATAATACCAATTAAATATTCGGTAAGAATAATAAAAAATTATTTTACTTTCCATAATATCTAGTAAGTATTTCTTAGCATTATGTTTGACAATACTTGTTAAATATTTAGAGAAGTACAATTATTTTTTATTATATTAATCGGCATTATTTCACACGACGTTTGCTAGCTATTACCAAACTTTTTTTCTTCAATGGAGAACATTAAACAAATCTGAACAATTTCGAGAAACTATTTCTCGGATAACATAAAACTTAAGAAAAGGGATTTAATATTGACTCAAGGTTCGGATCACGAAGGATTTAACTTTTGTGCTGTCTGGGCTTTTACAACCCCCCGACGATCCCCAGATGATCTCTTATCTGGACGGCTCATTTACGGCGGTAACTTTCCCTGTACTGGAAAAAGAGTTTGGCACTAACTATCGAATGTTGAACGAAATAACGCCAATTAAATAATCGCATAATTTCATTCAACATTTGGTAGCTAGTAGCAAACTCGTTTTTTAGTGTGCCATCACCTCCGCGCCGCATTGCGCCCGTGATGTATATCGACTCCTTTCCTCACTCCTTTCCCGAATAAAGTGCACGAGGTCGTATTATTGATCGTTCCTATGCTTTTGGTCGAAGCAATGTTCAAAAGTGGCAATTCAGTCCGATTTATATCAAGTAGATTGAGTTCTCTGTTGAGTTAGTAACGCAGAAGGACGCTTCTGCTTGAGCTTCTCGCTTAAATTTCCTATTGAAAGTTCCAAGTGCCCGTTGAAACCGTGTGTATTTTCCTGGGAAATGTTGCCGGTAGTCAAACTTCCCTCCATACGTTTATCGAGAGAAGTGCGATTCCTTACATCTTCCCGGGAAATACCGTATCGGTGGGAACGAAGTTGGATAATATAAAATCGTCATAAGGACACGATTCAATCATGTGTGCAGAGGCATCTTTAAGTGCCTTTTAAACATCTTTCAGTATTATTCAGGAAAGTTAAATCCGCGATTTCTGCGAAAACTCGAGAATCGTGTAAATGCGACTAATGACACGATGACTATAAGAAGCAAACTGTTTTTTAAAGAACGCATACAGAATATTCATTTATATAAGTAGTCAACAGTGTTAAAGCTGCATTGATTGCTAATGCAATTAGTAGCTTCCCAGATAGCACGCTGACGTTATTTATCATCATTTTGACGTCAAAATGTCGTCAAAGACGTTATTATATAACATATAATAAGGCCCGTATTTTCATCTATCTAGTTAACTTATGGTTAAACTTAACTTGAAGTTTTAGCCAATAAGCTTCACCTATAGCATCATCATGGATGAAGCCCATTGGGTAAAACATTAGGTAAAATTTAAACATTAGTTAATCAGATAATAAAAAACCAGACCATATAATTTTAATAGCATTCACACAATAATCTGTAAAAAGTTAAAGCATGTAAAAATATTAAGTGCATTTTTCAAAGTAGAGTTTTTGTGTCTCTCAAAATTTGTTTTCCTTCCAGCCGCAAATAAAAATCGTCATTCATATGATTCATTCATGTATGCACAGATATCTTTAGGTGCCTTTCAAACATCTTTCAAGCATATTCAGGAAAGTGAAATCCACGATTTCTACGAAAACTTGAGAATCATGAAACGCTAATGACACGATGACTATAAGAGCAAACTACACTGAAAAGAGTTTAGCCAAATGTTGAGTGAAATAATGTCAAGTAAATATTTGGTTGATATAATCGAAAATACTTTTACTTTTATAAATATTTTGTAAATATTACTAAATTTAATAATATTTGCTAAATATTCAGAAAAGCAAAATTATTTTTGATTATATTAACCAAATATTTAATTGGCATTATTTTACTCAACATTTGATAGCTATTATCAAATTTTTCTTCAGTTTTTGCTCAAAAGAATAAATTTAGAGTACTCATTTAGTTAAATAGTCAACAGTGTTAAAGCTGTCGATTGCTAATGCAATTAGTAGCCTTCAAAAATATAACATATATTAATATTATAGCATTCACATAATTTATAAAACAAAATTAAAAAGCATGTAAAAATATTAAATGCATTTCTCAAAGTAGAATTTTCGTCTCTCAAAATTTGCTTTCCGTCCAGCCTCAAATAAAAATCGTTATTCACATGATTCATTCATGTATGCACAGGTATCTTTAAGTGCCTTTCAAACATCTTTCAGCATTATTCAGGAAAGTGAAATCAGCGATTTCTGCAAAAACTTGAGAATCATGAAACGCTAATGCCAAGATGACTATAAGAGCAAACTGCACTGAAAAGAGTTCAGCCAAATGTTGAGTGAAATAATGTCAATTAAATATTTGGTTAATATAACCAAAAATACTTTTACTTTTATAAATATTTCGTAAATATTACTAAATTTAATAATACTTGCTAAATATTCAGAAAAACAAAATTATTTTTGATGATATTAACCAAATATTTAATTGGCATTATTTTACTCAACATTCAATAGCTATTATCAAATTTTTCTTCAGTTTTTGCTCAAAAGAATAAATTTAGAGTACTCATTTATTTAAATAGTCAACAGTGTTAAAGCTGTCGATTGCTAATGCAATTAGTACCCTTTAAAAATATAACATATATTAATAGCATTCACACAACAATTTGTAAAACGATATTAGAAAGCATGTAAAAATATTAAATGCATTTCTCAAAGTAAAATTTTCATCTCTCAAAGTTTGCTTTCCTTTCAGTTTCAAATAAAAATCGCCATTCACGTTATTTTATCCTATATACATCGATCTTTTCTAATTGTCGTAAAACAAAATAAAAATGGAGCAAAGTAATAAAAATGAAAAAGATCTTTCACGTAATCGTGTAAATTTCGATCGTTCGATCGCCGCCCGAGGATCGAGGCCCAAGGACTCGTCGTTTCAATCGCAATCGGGCAGATCGATCGCTGTGTTCCGGGGAAAGAGAAAGAGAGAGAGAGAGAAAGAGAGAGAAAAAGAGAACTCTTCCACGAACGGGAGCTCGCCGAGCTTCGATCGGCACTCACCGCGATCGAAAGTGGCCGTCAGGACGACAAAGACGAGGCCGATGATCGGCGCGGCTTGATTCGCGATCATGGTCGTCGCGATCGCCGTGGACCATGTGCTCGTGGCTCGTGCTCGGGGGGTGCTCTAATCGTGTCGGGGCGCCCGCGACCGTCGCATGGAGGGTGCTCTCGTGATCGCCGTCGACGTCGTCGTCGTCGCCGTGGAAAGGGTCGGACAATGCGTGAGTGTACGCGTTCGCCACTCCTCGTCGTC
>QKQZ01022520.1:0-10986 GCA_003595255.1 Solenopsis fugax | reverse complement strand
TTAAACCAAAAAAACCTGGTTTTTGGGTTTTTTTTAAAAAAACCAGGTTTTTACCCAACCCTGGATAATTATTATGTAAAACAAATGTCCAATATTATAAAAATAAAGATAACTCGTTAATTATGAAAGCTTTTATTCTCAAAGCTTAACTGCTCTGTCTTACCCCACCTTCCCCTAATTGTCATATTGAATCTGATGGTAATTTTTTACATCTATACGTAAAAATAATCATTGTATAATTTTATGGAAACATTTCTGAGAAGGAAATTTTTGAAAAAATCCTGTTAATTAGATTAGTAATCCATGGATCCCATGCATCAGACACTATTGGCATCACCACTTTGTATAACAATGGCCAGAATTCATTTGCAAAAGTCATGGCAAGATCATCTGAAAATAAAAATTAACATATAACAATGTAATTTTAAAACAAAAACAAACCAATATAAAATTATAATGTAAATGTAATTATAAATAAGTATTTACACGAATTATTGTATTATAATAAAATGTATTTGTAAAATACATTTTATTGAAGAACATTTAAATCTGGCAGATGTTGTATTGTCCGTATTATTTATCTTTGTATTTTATAAAATATCTAATATAATATGTTTTGATCTGCCCTTTTGCGTCAGTGTAACATTAAAATTTAAAACATTTAATAGTGTAGCAATCCAAATTACAATCATTTCACAACGCATATTTGATAATCAAAATGTAAAACATACAAATTGAACAAGGAAGCTTTCTACGGTCAAAGCTAGATCTCTTATTGCTTCATATTTACTTGTGTGATTTTATATACCTTCTTCAAATTCACCCGACCTGCCTCAGTGTCGAGGTGGTAAGATGCCCGTACCGGAGATTCGGGAGGTTCTAGTTTCGAACTCTGGCTGAGGTGATATTTTTCGCAATAAATTCTTTACAGTTTTTTCAGGGGGGAATGGATTTAATATAAGTCAGCATCAATCAATATTAAATTGATTTTCAATTTAATTAATGTGATATTACTTATTCTTATTCGTCTTAAAGCTGCGTTATGACCGGAAAAACAATTCGGCGCGCAGTCGGGTGAATTTGAAGAAGCTATATAAAATCACACAAGTAAATATGAAGCAATAAGATCTAGCTATGACCGTAGAAGGCGTCCTTGTTCAATTTGTATGTATTACATTAACGGTCGAATATCACCAAATTCAAAATGTAAAAACAATATAAAAAATTTTGTCCTCAATCACAAATGTTACAGTCAATCCAGTTTTGTCCTATCATCTTGCGCATTAGAGTCTCGTTGCATTTACTTTCCGGTGCGTGTGAATTAATTCTCTTCAGTTTAGGTGCATTATGTTATTTCTTAGGTGTTACACTATCTGTATTAATATGGATTGTGACGTGACGTCCTGTTTGGTTGCTCGTCACAAGGATCGTAAGATCCGACCGGGGAAAAGCACGCTGCTCGGGGACGGACGTGTCGGCGCGTGCGATAATTATTATGGCATTACCCCCTCGTTATCTTTCTCACAGTTTCTATAAACGTGGACACCAAGCATGAGAGCGACTTTACTGTTTGACAACGAATCGTTACAATTTACATTCTGACGATATTTACATACTGAGGATGACTCGATGTTCGAGTCGAAACATTTGAATTCATTACGTCTAATGTAACAAAGAAATATTGCATGTACATCCAGCGCGGCTGAAATATATGATATTGGCTCTATTTTATCAATCGTTTTGATTTTGAATCATGCATAAGAAGCCGGATAATTTTATTGTTATAATTTTTATTATATTTAATATTATTTATTATTTGAAAAATTAAATTACAGAAAAGGAAAAATACTTAGAATAAGTAATTAAAATTGAAAAACTCTGTAAACTTCCATTTTTCTAATTTCTGTTAAAAATAATTTTGAATATTTAATAACAATACATTTTCAAGTTAATGATAGTATTGTTACGTTTGCTTTATCAATATATTTAACTTGCGATTAATTCTCTTAGATAAATTTTTATCAAAATTAGGAAATACATGTATTTACACGGTACATTATATGTTATTTAAGAGCAATGTAAACTAAAATATTTTTATGCATACTAAATAAAACAGTAAAAAAATGAAAATATATCTAAATTATTTTAAAACATATATTTGAATTACTAAGCTCTTTTTACTTACTAAGCTGTTTGTTGCCTGGGAAAAGATCAAAATATGTTGTCAACTTTTTAATTGATGGTAACATACGAACGTGTTCTACAATCCAAGTATCGTTTGCTATATGCCCTATAAATTCCGCCGTTCCTCTCACATCATCAGTAGTTACATTAAAAGGACCTGTTAAATTATAATACAATAAAGTAAGAAGTATTTTTAAATAAAATAACAATAATCTTAAAATTCATTTATTATTTTTTGAAATGAGGAAGTTATAAAACAGTAATTATTAATTAATAGGGTTATATGACAAATGAGAGTCAAGCCTTGTAGTTAATGAGCATATATTAACAATTAAACATTTTAATAACAATTTCGAATATAATGTCCGAAGGTTTCGATAAATTTCGACACTATTTCGAATAATTTTCAACAGAAATCGTGATAAATTCTTACAAAAATCCAGTGGTGAAGTTCATGATGTTATTTAATACAATATAATATAATATATTTATAATATGTATTATTCTCCGCATTTACATGTATACGTATTACACATTAACCACAACGTTTGATTCTCCTTTGCCATATTATCCTATTAATTTATTATTTCGAGAATCCGTTAATTACACAGGGCTCCGTTTTTAGACTTCTTTTCTGTTGTTTGAATAAAATTTATTATTTTCTATGTATTTTTGCGCACTAAACACGAATCCGACAATCAAATTGCTCCATCACGTCAGGTTTTTGAGAAAAGTGTGGTTAAAGATGTCAAAAGCGACGTTTTTTGACATATTTTTTGTTACGTATATTTCGTGATTTTTTTGCTAGCAACGTAAATTTTTTTTCTACTGCTTACGCCATCTTAAAGTGTCAACTTTTATCTTTAAAATAGATTTTTTCTAACGCCATACGTTTTTCTTTTACCGACTTAATCTCTGTGTAGTTACGTACGTCAAACACATTTAACCTCATTTTTCTTAAAAATCTGACGTCAAAGAGCAATTTGCTTATCAGATTCGTGTTCAGCGCACAAAAATACATGGAAAATGGTAACTTTTATTCAAACAACGGAAACCACGTCGGCCAGTAAAATATTGGTCATGTCGTGACTACACACTATACAGAGATTAAGTCGATAAAAAAAACGTATGGCGTTAAAAAAAATCTATTTTAAAGGTAAAAGTTGACACTTTAAGATGGCGTAAGCGAAAGTAGAAAAAAAATTTACTTTGCTAGCAAAAAAATCACGAATATGTCAAAAAACGTCGTTTTAATCATACTTTTCTCAAAAACCTGACGTAATGGAGCAATTTGCTTGTCGGATTCGTATTCAGCGCGCAAAAATACATAGGAAATGATAAATTTTCTTCAAACAAAGAACCATGGAACCCTGTGTTATCTACTTATAATAATTATTAAGTTTATAGATATGAATTTTAAATTATATAAAGATATATTTCCTATAACAGCACATAATATCGTACAAATATTCTAAAATATTTATATATCGTGCTGTTAGGTTTATGAGTTTAATATAACATTATAATATACTGACTCAAAAGAATCTGTGTATTAACATTAAAGTAAAATTTCTATTTTGTTCACTTCCACAAGAAATTAAATTAAAAAATCAACATAATTACTCTATTATCCTACTGATGTGAAGTACTGAGAATACATAATTTTATGCGCGGCTAGAGCAAATAGAAAAAACGACGATAAAAACAGATCATAAAAAATTGGAAAAATTGGAAACAACTGCCTAAGATATATGGTACAAGTAGTGTTTCATCAAGACAAGATTTCTTGTCTTGAAGAGCATTTCTTGTCTTGTCTTGATTTTCAAGACAAGAAATTTCGGTTTGTCTTGTCCATTTCTTGATATTGCATTTCTTGTTTTGAATTCAAGAATCTTGAATTTCTTGAAATTTCTTCTTAGATTTTTTTATACATATTACAATTTAAAAATACTCATCTATTTTATGTTAATATTATCAAAATTCCCGTCATGATATACAAAGTGTAATAATTACATAATAATAGAAAAATAGTATTAAACACATTAATATATTTAGAGAGGTTTGGACCGTTAATGTATAAATATAAATTGAATTAAATTGCCTTCTACAGTCATAGCTGGATCTTATTGCTTAATATTAACTTGTGTGATTTTATATAAATTCTTCAAATTCCCCGAATGTGCGCCGAATTGGTTTTCCGGTCGTAACACAGCCGTAAGGTGAATAAGAATAAGTAATATCACATTAATTAAATTGATAAACCTTAAAATCAATTCAATAACGTATGATGTCGACTCGCATCTAGATGTTAAACCCATTCCCCACTGAAAAAACCCCTGAAAAAAACCGTAAAGAATTTATTGCGAAAAATATCACCTCAGCCAGGGCTAAGATCCAGCTATGACCGTAGAAGGCAATTTAGTTCAATTTATATTTATACATTAATATATTCTTTTCTTTGTTTTTTATACAATAAATAAATGATGTATTCGATTTTATCAAAATTTAGGTATTTAGATAGGTAGTAATGTAAGTACAAACCCTTAATAAAATATCTAAGCATGTAAAAATGACGGCGTTTTGTAATTTTTGCATTATTAAAATTGTTATCTTATGTTTTGATTTTTGATAAAAAATGGTAATGAGATATAGGATATTTTCTTGAAATTGACTGCACTATTTTATGATAAATACACTTCTGATAAAATATTAAAACATCTCTTTTCATTTTATTGCTTTTATATTAAAAAAAGAGTTGCTTGTGTCCATTTAAAAATAGTGCAACAGGGCCTTCTGTGGCTCACTACGTCGCGTCGCAAACGTTCGGCTTAGCAACGAGCAGCACACGAAAAAGCAAATAAAAATCACGAGCAGCGAGTCATTTTTAATGTCACTTTCATTTACTTTTTCGCTTTAGTCTTCGACAAACATTTGAAGTGTCAACGTCTCGAGCGCGTAACGAAAAACAACCGAATAATGATTCCAAAAAGAAAAAAAGATAATATGAGTAGTGATGATGAAAGTAACTCGTCAGAAAATTGTCCTTACGAGATTAAACAATTATCATGGAAATTCAAGAAATTTCTTGATTTCTTGTCAAGAAAATCTTGATCTAATAACAATTTCTTGTCTTGTTTTGAAATCAATTTCCAATTTCTTGTCTTGGTCTTGTTTTGAATCAAGACAAAACCAAGACAAGATTTCTTAAATTTTCTTGATCTTAATGAAACACTATATACTAGGAAAATGAAATCCACAAAAATCGTACAGATAACGATCAAAATGGCACTAAGAATGACCTGATAGAAGGGTCGAAACATTTGTGTTTCAAAATGTTAAAATTATAAATAAATAATATTAGGTTTAACATCTAGCTTGGCTTTGATGCTTAATTATTTTTATTTTTGTTTTTAATAAAGTATTTTATTTATACAGAGACTATAAAGAATATATTACCTTCATTAGCAACTCTGATTACATCTCCTACAGTACCATTCATGTTTACGGTACCTTGCATGAATATTCTCGGCAATAATGTGTCAATTTCCAAACGGAAAACGTCATTAAGAAAATGTGGTCTGATATCAAGAAAACGAAGCTTTGATAGGCCAAAAATAGTGCAATTTATCAAAATAACTTTGGCACGTATCTTGTCTGAATTAATTACAACTTCACCATATTCATAAAATACTGGATCCAAAGATGGTATCTCCGATTCTGGAATTCCTGTAAAGATGAATCAAATAATATTAATATCCATATTTTAAAGCTTGATTAAAGAAACTTGACTAATGAAACCTTTTTCTAGCTTTACATAAAATGTAAACAATTTATAAATTGATGGAACTTTATTTACTGTTAACATCCCAGGCAGCATGAAACATTGCAGCAATGTTGCAACGTTGCATCTGGTATTATGTAATTAATATTCTATTCCAAACGCGCAATTTCGATACAGCACAGAAAATTTTATAGACATCTCAGAAATATTTCAACTAAAAAGTAAAATATTTTGTAGAAGTCTCGAAATATATCTGCAACATTTTTAAGAATAGTTTCAAAATAGCAAAATGTTCGCGATTCTTGCATTTGAAATCTTATAGAAAAGTTGTTGAAACGTTACTGAAATAATCTACAATCTTTTTGAAATATTACCAAAAAGTGAAATAGCTGAAATTTTTTCAAAATAATGCTGACCTAATTCCCCGAATATAATAAATTTAAATATTATTTCTGAAGTATTATAAGAAATAAAATTAAAGTATTTAAAAAATGATATTTCAACAATAATAAGTCACATCGGACTGACGAAATTAAACACAACGTTAGCAGACCTATATCATTCACAGCGGTTCTTAGTGCTAAATAATTTTTAATTTTTACAATTTTTAACTAATTCAAACTGCGCGCCGTATATTCGTCGGACTTAACACAGTCATGAAACCGGAATACGTTATATTAATGCTTTAGAAGTATCTATAAGATCCCCCTTTTACTCTATAAAAACTATAATAAAGAATTTTATTGCGAAAAAGTAACACCTCAGCCAGGATTCAAATCTGGAATTCCCAGTATTTCGTTTGAGCGTCTTGGAATTCCCAGTTAAGAACCACTGTGACTGACATAGGCCTGCTAACCTTATAAATAATATTTAAATTGATTACAGTCAGATGATTTTATAGTAAATACTTTAATACGTACATTTTATTTAAAAGATTCAGAAATTAAAATAATAAAGACTTAAAATAATAAATTTTTAATGAGGATACCTGGCATAAATCCTGGCCATATTTCTTCTAACATATGTTTTAAACAGGCGGAATAATCAGGTGAATCTCGTTTACAGGTGTTTACAGCTGAGTAGAAATAAAAATAGAATAAAATAAATTAGGGTTAAAAATATAATAAATATAAAAATATAAAGATACATAACTTATTTTAACGTGAAAATATAATTCAAAGTATAATTCAGATGGCAATTAATTTTTTGGCAAATACATATAAGTTATGTTTATAGATGTATATGTGTTTTATTGTGAAAATAAAAAAAAATACTTTTTTATTTTTTTATTTTTAATTAGTAATTAATACTACAATGGTTAATCGTTCATAATTCATAATACTCACGATTCACGAATACATATGTGTGATGTATTACAAAAGCACAAAATAAATGTTTAACAAGGAAAAGTATTTTTTTAATAAGAGAATAATTAACGATTTCAGTAAAGTAGAAAAAATCATCAATATGGATATATCATACTTCCTTTTAGATTATAAGCGTAGCAAAACTTCTAAAGCTATAAAGCTGTTTCAACGAATAGCCAAAAGTTTAAATTTAATAATTTATCACAGTATTTTGTTATTCATAGTTATAAATCTAACAAATATTTTTTTTGCTCTGTGCGATGGTACTCCATTTGCTACACTAGACCACTGGCGTAGCAAATGAAGCATTATTGCGTAGAGAAACATTAAAGATATTATTGTAAGCAATTAAACAAATAAGATCAATAAACGAGCAAGTTATAAGTTAGAGATCAATAAACAATGATATATATTGAACCTCAATTTAACATTGTGAGTTTTAACATCGCAATCTTTTTGAACATGTACGTTTCAGGCTCATTATACACCTTTCTTCAGCATGTTTGTAAAGCAAAAAGATTAACATTAAATTGTAATAAAATTATTTTATCTTTGTTGTTTACTGAATGTTAAACAAAGATAAAATGCATTCGGATGTACGTGGTTATACCCTTGTGATGTTTCTGCACAATAATTCACGTGATACCTACCTAAGGAGAATAAGACTGTAAATATATATAACCTCAAGGGGTACATTAAATATACCTACCCAAGGCGAACAATGAGTCACAATAACGTCAAAATGATATTAAAGTGAATCGTGATTAATCAAAAAGTGACTTTTAATAATTATTTTGCAGTTATTTTGATATGATGACTTTTTGTTCTGCTTGAAGCAAATTTGTAGTGATGACAATAGAAAGATTATGTGTAAATGTATACATTTTGCAATATTTTATTTTTTTTAATAAATAAAAGTTCGAAAGTTTGTTTTGCAAAAACTGTTTGTTTGTTCTATCTTTTAATTGAAATAAATCAACATTTACTTCTGTCTATCTTAAAACTTCGTCGTTATATTGTTTCTCTGTATTCTTTTTAACAACTTACTTTAAAAAATATACTATTTTGTAACAAAATAGTATATTTTTTAAAGTAAATTGTTAGAAAGAGTACAGAGTATGTGTTTTTTTAAGCAGAACTGATTTTTCAAATTTATTATTTTTAGGGTGGCCATATTACCATCCTTATTCCTCTTCGATCTATTATGCAGTGTCGTCACATTTTTATAAATCACATTCTAAGTAAAAAGCAGGGAGGAGTCGTTATTTCTTTGTTACTTTATCGTTATTATTTTTTACTTCTTTGTTACTTTATCGTTATTACTTTTATTTTTTTATAATAATAATTTGGTAATGACGTTAGAATTTTTTATTATGGTAATGATAACGCTAGAATTAAAGAACAATCACTTTTAACAAATCACTTGTTGTCATTATGCAATATTCATTGAAAAAGGTAAATTCATTAGTTGACTCGTTATGTAACGAGTAAAGTTACAAGTTAGTATTTTTCAATGAGTAATGCATAATGATAACAAGTTAACTGTCAAAAGTAATTATTTCAAACCTGGCTCTACCATTACTATTATGGAAAATTGTAACATTATTACCAAATTATAAAACAGTATTATAAAAAAGTAACGAGTAACAAGTAACGGCGTTACTTACTGTAACTTGTTACTTCCTTGGTAAAAAATATTTCATAACTTGAGTCTAGAATGTATTAAACAACACTTTGATAAGTGTAATCGTAAAGTTTCAATATAAATTGATTATTAACAAAAGTACTGAATAAAATGTACATGCGTAGTCATAATTCCACCTTCTTCTTTATAAATAAAACAATTGATACATCGTAGATGAATGATTATATGTGGATATGCAATAATGTTATTAAAAAGAATATAACAAAATATTATTAAATAAGACTTACGAATCGTAAGTTTGTTGGCTGAGGCTAATCCAAGTATTGCAACGCTAAGTGCACTAAGCATGTAGAGTAACATGTTGATGTTGACGTTTAGTATGCCCAAGAACAACTGGATTATGGACAATGAGTCTTGAGAACTGATTATATAAGTATAATCAGTTTTCAAGATTTCTTAAGTAACGTAAATGGAATGATTCATATTCAAATTGCTTAGGCGTACAAGATGTTATTTACATTCTTATGATTTTAAAACATACATATAAATGGAATCATGAGTATGTATTCTGTAAACGCTTTTTGTTCTTAATAGTAGTTGTCGGTGTCTTTGCATAGCTTTGTTGCTTTTTATGTCAATATTAATTGCAGCTGTTACAGTTAACATATATTAAGAACTGACATAAAGTTTCACTCATATTATAATTAGACTGACTTTTTTTTATTTCTTATATAGTTTAAAAAAAAATCGCTTTTTTCAAATCGCTGGAAAAAAACCGGAAAAATTCCGGTTTTTTTCTGAAAAATTTTTGCGAAAAATTGCTGTTTTTGCTATGTAAATGACATGCTAATTTTACAGTATTATCAAAGTAAAACATCTTGTATAAGCACTGGAATTAATATTGAGCTAATTTTTATGTTTATATTTGGAATATTACATCACTTGAGGTTTAATAATTATTATTTATTAAACAAACTGTTCTAAGAACAAATGTAATCCTAATAACTAGTTAATGACTGGATAACGAGTCTTGAGAACTGATTATATAAGAATAATCAATTTTCAAGATTTCTTAAGTAACGTAATATTGGAATGATGTTCATATTGCGTAGGCGTACAAGATCTAAAAAGTTAATTGAATAACTATTATTCCTGATTGCAGCTTTTTTTATCAAAGAATGAATTAAATTTTTTTAGTCTTTCAAATAGTATGTTATTTACATACATTCTTATGATCTTAAAGCATATATTGGCGAACGATATTCGCTCTCTCTCTCTTTCTAAGCGACTCGCAATGACAGTCTCTTGATCTCGGTGGTACTGAGCGTGGCGCTCGCCATTCCAAACCTCCATCAGCATACATATAAATGGAATCATGAGTATGTATTCTGTAAACGCTTTTTGTTCTTAACAATAGTTGTCGGTGTCTTTGCATAGCTTTGTTGCTTTTTATGTCAATATTAATTGCAGCTGTTACAGTTAACATATATTAAGAGCTGACATAAAGTTTCACTCATATTATAATTAGACTGACTTTTTTCTTATTTCTTATATAATTTTAAAAAAACCGCTTTTAAGACACCTTGTATAAGTACTGGAATTAATATTGAGCTAATTTTTATGTTTATATGTGGAATATTACATCACTTGAGGTTTAATAATTATTAATTATTAAACAAACTGTTCTAAGAACAAATGTAATCCTAATAACTAGTTTAAAGACTAATTTAAATTAATATTTATGTTAATTATTTGAAGAATTTTGAATATTAGCAATTATAGAGGCAAACGTTTATTTTATTTAAAAAATATATTATTTCTGTTTTTATTTATTTTTGTGATTTGCTTTTTGTTTCCTTCGTATTCACATTATCATAAATAAAGAGAAAAATCTTTAAAGGCAGAAACTTAAAAACAGAAACTAATATTTAATTTCTAATATTTAATAGTTTAATTTTATACGCACCGTTTTCTAGTTATTTCTCATTAATACAGATGTTTTATAGTTT
>QKQZ01022501.1:0-16362 GCA_003595255.1 Solenopsis fugax | reverse complement strand
GTAATAAGTTTAATTGCGCACTTATAACCGCGCTGACTCTCAGTAGCCTATCCTTCAATTGTTGGTTGTTTAGAATTAATTAATTAAGAAAAAAAATTCACATTTAATATTTATTTAACAATTATTGTTTTAATTTTAATAACATTGATGAATAATGATTTTTAATGAGTGAGTCAATCGCGGCTCGGAGTACAAAACAGTCGTCATCGACTATCATGATTTCTGGGCGTTGCTCGTTGATGCAAATCGCCCCGTCAGGTACATCGATCTTACGTCTTACAACGATCGTTACGCACCCTTCGCGATCAGTCGCGCATTCCTCTCCACTGAATCAGCGTATGGCAAATAACCATTATACGAACGAATAACCATGTGGTATTGTTTTCATAAGTCAGCCGGCGATGAAGTAGCCGGCAGTCACTAACGCAGCAAAAATAGAGGATGTTAATACCACGCCGGGCACATAAAATGCTCCGCTTTGTTGCGATTCGAGACGTGCTCCATTTTCCGAAAATAAAATTATCGCGTTTGCGTGTCTTTTTTTGTCGGCATTTAGTAAATCCTTAGTAAAATCGTGAAATCAATATTATTTTGATACGAAGGCATCTGAATCGAGTAGTGCCCATCACTAAATAAGGCTCACTTTTGAATGTATATTTAAAAACGCGTCTTACGCCTAGAGTATACACTGAGAGAAATGTTTGGTAGAATCAATCAAAGTTTGATTGAATAGTGATCAAATGAATTTTATAGTGATAGTTACTAAATATATAGTTGTTTTGACCAAACAATTTGTAGCCTTAACCAAATAATTATTTTTATACAAATTACAAAGTTTTGTTAAATGTAACTAAGTTTTTGGTAACCAGTAACTATAAAATTCATTTGATCACTATTCTATCAAACGATGTCTCTCAGTGTATGCTTAAAAGATGTATCATAGGTAGATAGAAAGGAATCAGGGAATTATTAGAAACAACAGCAACGCATTTGTTTAGTGCAACAAAATCTTTGTAATAAAGTGAACGTTTTTACAAAAGTCACATCATTTTATAGTTTCTTATAACAATTGATATTATTCAACTTCCTAACTGTAGAAAATAACAAACTTACATAAGTTTTTTAACGACGCACTCAAATAAAGGGGCCACATGTATGGCAATTGTTTTCTGTTTGTTATCGGTGGGGTTACATCAGAGAATAACAATTTTCAATATTGCTAATTTGAGAAGATTTTTAAAATTGCATCCAAATGTCTAGAAATCTTCAAAGATTAAAAAATTAATCAAAGATCGAATTAAAAATAATTGCAGTGTTTAAAAAAACCCTGAGGAATTTTATTTTTGTGATTAATAATCATTTTAATCCAATCCAACGTCAAAATTTAAAAAAAAATTTTTGTTTATTTATAAATTTTCTATATGAAAGATATGTTTTGGTGAATGATTGAAATAAAGATTTTATTCTTATTTATTTTATTTTAATATTACAGTAACAATAAAATGTTTAAAAAAGAAAATCAAGTAGGCCTTATTTAACTCACGTACTTTATTGATATTACTTGAATAGAATGATCTAATAGTGCGTATTATTCAAGAAGTATGAAGCGAAATCGACGCTGATCGATACTTTCTCTTTGTGCCATCACCATGATTACTGAGCATGATGAATCGTAAGAAATTTCCATACTCGCATTCTTATCTCTAGTACATTTTTGATATGACGAAACAAAGTAAGAAATTAACTATTCCTTGACACGACTTACGCTCTTTTATCTACGATGCGCGAACGTTAGGTACGTTATTAACGTCTAGTTTTAACTTACATTTCCCTCGCCGGATTTAGTGCTATCAAAAATCGTGACTCTTTGCAAAATTATCTTGTCCGCTTTGTAACGAATTGCATAACTCCCCGTGGGCACTCTTTCGGTGCACAACAGCCGTATTCTTCCAAGCGTGTCATAACGTCCACGTCGAATAAAAATAAAAGTTATTTTATCGCTTGTGGAAAAGTTTGAAACGTTGCGCAATTTGGTTCAAGCGGAGTCTGAATTTCGCGCTGAAGAGAGAGAAAAAGAGAACAGTGATGCTCGGATGATTAATCAATCATGCTACAGTTTACAATCAAGACCGAGGTTTGTTCGTGTTGCGTGCACTTTTTGCATTCAGTATCTTCGTTGTCTCTCTTTCCTACGCTCAAATATATATTTATCTCGTTTCAAGCGCAAAAATTTTTGGGGATTTCAAGCAACACAAACAAACCTATGATTACAGTGACATTCTTACAGCTTCAAAGCTTTGTAAAGCAATATTATTTTATGCAAACATTTTATTGAAATTTTATTCGACTAGATTGATCGGATAATGCAAAAGTATTCATTAGAGAAAGAGAGTCTAAAATAATAATATATTTAATTACATGTATTATAATAATTTATTAAGAATATGATAGCACTTTTCTAATTAAATGACCATCTGCATTTGATAAAATTTAGGATAATAAAATAATTGTTATTAAATAATAAGATAGTTTTTAAATGTAACTATCATGTTTAATTTTTAGTTAACTATTCATTCTTAAGTAAATTACTATCTAATTTTGAAGGAATTTAATTATCAAATAAAGCATAGAAGCTCTTGATTTCAATAGCAGCCTAAAAAACGCAAAATTTATATTTTGGATCATTTATTTATAAACAGAATTAAAATCATATTATGTGTCTAATATATTATTTTATATATAATATTAATATCTGCATTACTTCTTTGAAAGAAGAGTTATATTGCTGCAAAAATTAAATTATACCTATTATTAACAAAATTTGGCAAAAACGCATTAAATAATGAAGTTGGCTATCTGACTTGACAACCTACTAACCTATCAACCTGACCTGACTATTGTAAGCAGAGAAAAGTTTAAAAGTGTAAATGACTAAATAAGTATGGAAAAACATAATAATTTTTTTTCGAAGAGATTAAAAGAAAAATTTGCGACTAGAAAATTATTTATTTATTGTTGCTAAATTTCAGAAGGTATCAACAGATATAACATTTTCTCTGAATTCAGATATTGGAGATCACTTTTCTCGTAAATTATACGGTGACTTACTTATATTTTATAATCTGTGTATTCGTCGAAAAATATACTATAGTTTGCATTAATATGTTTTTTATTTTATTCTCGTTAATATAAAAGATATTGTGAGATATAAACGGTCAATATGTGCACTGTTCGCCATAAAAGTACGTAAAGTGTTACGGACAGACATATTTCACAATAATTTTCTCGAAAACGATACGGTAAAGTAACTTAAAATTTTACATAGAGGAACAAAATACATTAATAAGCATCTTACAATTAGTAAAATATTATAGTAATAGTATTATCTTCGAAATTCTATCATACTTTTTTAAATATGTGTTTTTTAAAAAAACAAAACAGTTCTATTTTAAATTGAAATAAGAACGCCTTGTACGGTCAAGCTGGATCTTAGTGCTTATTATAAATTTTACTTGATTGATACGTGTGATTTTTATATACCCTTTTTCAAATTCAAAAGTTCTATTTTAGTTTTCGATTTTTTTTCATTTTCGCCATTTTTATTGTAACCTTTAGTACATGTATTTTGTTTCCTTGATAAAACGGACAATAAAATAATTATTACATTCGCAGGATAATGACAAATGAAATAATTGAGACGAAGAAATTATCATTCGTTTCCGATTTCGTATAATAAATAGCCAGAAATAGTAAAAGAAGAAAAAAAATAGAGGACCACGTGAGGCTGCAGCATCCATCTGGACGGCCTGCGAATCGCGGTGCAAATTAATAATACGCGCTCGTCGCGCTCGCTATTGAGATCATTGCCGGCCTTGGCACGTTTTCTTTTAAGGACCAACCGATTAAGGTCCGCCTCGAGGTGTACGCGCGCCGCGCGTTCTCGCCGTTCTCCTACGAATTCGCGGAACTAGAATGCACGTTGCACATTATCAAACGAATCGCGCGCATTATGCAGATATGCAAATCGATGTCCACGGGCAACCTCGAGGGGAACGCCGCGCGCCGTGCCGGCCGTCGCGTACGTGCGACTTTTCGCTTCCCCGCGCTGTATCTCGTGCAATATCTTTGGCGTGAAATCGCGGAATTACGTTCCAGTGAACTGATTAGCACCACCGATGCGATAACGATCGAGTATCGGGCGAAACTGGGGGAGTCCAAAGGTCGACTGCAGAAGCGATTTCTTATCGAGCGAGTAATTATCAGTTGCCCGAAGACTTGCGCGCTTACATGTAGCGAGAAATTAACTCTCCAGAGAAATCGGGATCGATAGGAAAGATATATAGGAAATCGCATTTTATTTGGATTCGATATTTTCACCGTTGCAACCCTTTTCTTTTTATTGAAGATGCAACGTTTTTCAGAAACAATTTTGATGATAATATTTTATGAATTCATAGGATAAAATTGCCTATTATGAGATATCTTTTTTAAAGGCTTATAATTTATTTCATTTATATCATTAACACCTATTTTTATATCCAAATTATAGTGAATATATATTTAAGTTTCATCGCCAAAAGTTAGCAATCGATAATAGTTATACTTTGTTGTATATGAAATTTTTTATCAAAGTTGCCGATTTTGCTTGTTCAAAAAAAGGGTTTCTAATATGAGATAGAAAGATTTTTTATATGAAATGGATCTTATCGACTTGGACCTTACTAGATTCAAATTAGGCTCCAGACTCAAAATCTAGTTGACCAATCAAATAACTCTTTCGATACTCAAAAACTTTTGTACGTACGAAATCTATTCTCTTCGAGATATTTTAAAGTCTCAGTGCTAATGTTGAAGGCCATAACTTTCATAATTTAAAAGTCCTCAATGATAAACTTTATTATATTGTAGCATTTTGAAAAGTTCTCCAAGTCAGAATATGCAAATATAAATGGAGATTTTTGAGTGTCTCATATTATGAGTTCCACCCTTTGCGGTTTCACGATCACCAAATTTAATATTTATAATTAAGCAAATCATCACATCTCATATTTTTCTAGTATGACTTTACTCTAACACTGCATGCAGAATTTATCATCAAATATTTATTTATTTTACAATAAACAAGGTTTAAAGACTCATCTCAATAAATCTTGACAACATCTAATTTCAGAAAACTTTTTTTTCAACGACTGCACGCATGATCTAATAATGAATTTTCTACTAAATAGATTTCACCCCAAGAGTAATAAGTTTATGATAGTACCAACCACATGCGTTTATTAATGTAGCAGAAACTCGCTATCTCATATTAGGAACCTATCCCATAATAGGCGACTTTACCCTAGATACAATTTACATACAACAAATTCAAAATAATAACATATATTAAAGTTCTTTATAAGGTACCTGAGTCAAATAAGAACTACTCACTTTACTTTTTTCAATTAAATAGAAGAACTCTATTAAATGGAATTTGAAAAAGTCTATTTTTATAAGAAATAACTTTATTTTACAGAAATCTAAATAGAGTTATCTATTATATACTCTATTATATGATTGAGATAACTCTATTTTAACAAACTTTATTAAATTAAAATTTTAATAGAATTTTAACTGCTATTTAAATTGAAATAAAATAAATTATGTGAACTCTCTCCAGTCCACTTTTATTTTTCTTAATTAAAAAAATAATTTAAAAAATAAAATTAATTATTAAAAAAATAAAAAAGTAAAAATGGGATAAATAAATCTCGCATAATTTGATTTATTTTTTTTTAATTCTATTTTAGAAATTCTTATAATTTAAAAATTAAATTATAAGAATTTCTAAAATCGTATTTTAATTTAAAATAAAATATTTAGGCATCTTAATTTTGATGCAGATCTACTGCGTTTGCAAGATAGCGAATCGAGTTGCGAGCTTCAATTCATTTTAGAAACCGATCTGTACCATAGTTAGTGATCGTAGTTTTATTTTTATATGTAACACTTGGACCAAAGACAAAAAAAATTGACGGAAATCGAAATTGAAACCAGTACGGTAACGACAAATTTCAATGAAAAGCAAAGACCTTGGGTCCATTGTCGCGTTTCATTATACGAACGCACGAACGTTTTAGCGTGTTTATAAAGCATCCAAATCTCTTTGAATCCAACTGAATAATAACGGTCCTTGAGCAGAAGTCACTGATGGCGACCAAAAATTCGCCGGTTGAGTGCCACTGACAGCCCGGCAGGATGTGGGAGGCGAATGTCAAGGCTAAACAGTCGCAATGTCCCCCAACCTCCTTTTCCTCCTCCTCCTCCTCCTCCTCCTCCTTCTCCTCCTCCTCCTCTGCTTATGCTCACCATCCTTTCTCGCTGATTCTGTTTGTACCCCGATTTTCGCCTTCTTTTTAACGCCCGTTCCCTTGCTCACCCATCCCCCTTCCCGCCCCGTCATCCCGACGTGAGAGAGAGAGAGAGAGACAAGCCCGCAGAAAATAATTTACGAAACAGCCGCCCGTTGTTACGCTCCTGCGGGTTCTCGAGCCTCGTCCTCCTCCTCCCAACCCTCGGGGCCCCCATCCGAAAGAATTCATAAGAAACATGCCACGTATTATATAGAGATTCCTGCGGTCCACATATGTTTCCTTGAGAGTATACAAGGTTATTTACAACCGATGTCACGAACCGTGACGGATAATCTCGCTTGCGCTTAATTTCAAATAAATTCTGTACGAGCGCGGCTTACGAACTCGAAAAATTCTATGTGCGAGCGAAAAATACCGCCCCAGCAAATGGAAATAAATTCAAATTAATTCAAAATTGAAATTCATTTTAATTTATCCGAATTCGCGCTTTAGAATCTTCGAGTTTTTGATTCAAATGGACTCAAATGGATTGAAATACAAAGTGCGCTATTCATCATTTCGAATTCGAATGGATTTATGTCCCCATTATATTATTTTTGGATTCAAATGAATTCAAATACGAAATGAGTTATTCATCATGTTGAATTCGAATGTATTCATATTATTTTTGGATTCAAATGGATTCGAAAGATCTGAAGCGCGAATTCGAAAATGTCAAAATGAATTAACTTCTATCCATTTCAATTCATTTTTGTTCGCTAGGAGAGCGTTAAAAATTTATTATTTTCATAAAAAATGACGTTTGTCTGAAACAAGAATTAAAATTCATTAAAACCCATTGAAATTTTGACAGGTTTTCGGCTTACTAAAATAATCTCTCTACATATTTATTCGTAACAATAGATACGTGATATATTCCCAGCAAACGAAAATTAATTGAAATGATTAGAAATGAATTCATTTCGACATTTTTGAATTCGCGCTTCAGATTTTTCAAATCCATTTGAATCCGAAAATAATATGAATCCAAATTCAACAGGATGAATAACTCATTTCATATTTCAATTCATTTGAATCCAAAAATAATGTTATCCATCCGAATTCAAAATGATGACTAGAGCATTGCGTATTTTAATCCATTTGAATCCAAAAAATACTTTGGAACTCTAAAGAGTGAATTCAGATAAATTAAAATAAATTATAATCTACAATTAATTTGAATTTATTTTCGTTTGTTGGAAATATGTAGCTTTTTATATTACAATATAATTATAAAAAATTATTTTAGCAAAATCATATAGTTGGATGTAGTAATTAGTTAAAAAGTTGAATAATAAAGTTAAAAAATCAACTCAAGTTAATTTAACGTAATTTTTAACTGAGTTAATTTTTCGTTCATGTAACTTTGAATGTACTCTTTAAATCTCATAATGTGAAACATCACTCTAATAAGAGTAAAGATTCACTCCTGTAGAGTGAAAATTGAACTTATGCAATTATTCGAATGATTTTTTACTCTACGAGATTTAGAAAATAACTAAATTAATTTTACAAACTGTTAACTTCATTTAGTTTAAAAATATACATATTAATTGGCCGAACTCTAAGCAAAATACAGTCACACATACAACCTCAATCTCTTAATTAGAATAAAAGATAAAATAAGAAACTGCCTTGCTTAATGTAATGACGATATTTACAGTCAACCTCGTTTCGTTTTTTATATTAATAACGTTTTTATCGTTGAATGTTAATATTATTAATAATTATTAGGCACTTGTGCGCAGCTGACCGAACTGCTAAGTACTGCTGAAGTGCGACAGGCCGTAAAAGAGCGGTACAAAGAAAGAGCGCGACGACTTGTGAAGGAGCGAGTTTAGTTCAGCTTGAAATTCGCTAAAAACCACAAGTAATAATTATCATCGCGCTGCGGCGACTGGACGTGGCAATTACGTGCTCCCCATATAACGGGTAGTCATGGAAACCCCGCCGCCGGGAGCGCAACTTTTTCGAGCCCCTCCAGGACGGGCCATCGGATGGGCCGTCGTTCGGTGTTGGAAATTGCTCTAATAAACTTAGCCGCACTTATAAGAGATACGGCGCGCAGGCGGGAAAGGGGAAGGGGAGACGGATAGATAGAGAGGAAATTTATTGCTGCCGGGAAATCTCGTTGCCGCCCGTTCCTCGATTGTCCTCCATTTCTTTCGACGAATCGACAGATTACCAGACGTTAAATGGCCGAGTTATTACGATTTATTACTGCACTGTTCGAATCTTTCCGTAAATAAATAATCATTATTAGTCACACTCTTTTATCTATCAAAGAAAATTAATTATTTTAACAAATTATTAAAATCATAAAATGGGCAAAGAACAAGCATTAAACCCATGTCAATTAATTACTCAATAAGTAAAATTTATTAAATCAAATGCAATAAAAAGTGAATCTACCTAAGCAAACCTAGTTTCAGCTTTACTTAGCCTTCTTCAATTGCCATTTTAACTTACAAGTAGGATGTGATAGTGGAAATGAGATTTTCACAACCAATTGGTCTTTAATTACTAAGAAAAAAAAAGGAGAATAGTCATGAGTAACTGTTCCATTTACGATGGAGACATTTGGACATAAGGATCGTCACATAAATATTACGGCACATCAATTAATTGACCGAGAAAAAGTTCGCTTTTAATGCATTGGTTCTTCTATTCACTGGACGTCAAGATAAAAGTAAGTTAATAAAGACTTTGCATTTAATTGTGACTGCGGAATTTATTAAGTATACATACACTTACAATTAGATATTTGTTATTTGAGTTTCTATTACGCGGACGATTAAAAATTATGACACATATTATTTTATAAGTTTGTGGCAGCCGCATCACAAAAGAAATATTTGAGTAAAGTTTCACATACTTTTGTAACTGTTAAAGAGATTTGTAGTTGGAATGGCGAATGAAAAAGGCTAAATAAAGTTGAAACTAGTTTCACTTAGGTAAATTCACTTTTAATTCTGTTTAATTCAATAAATTTTTATATTTATTGAGTAATCGATCAACGCTTGTTTAATCGCTCATGTTTTTTGCCCATTTTACAATTTTTAATTTGTTATTCAATAAGGAGCTAGATTGATCATTGCTAAATTGCAAGTTTTAATTATTTTAATGGCATTTTTTATTTTGACCGAGATTTATCGTGAGATGAGATTTTTGCGCTTCAATGCGGCACTAGCAGAAACATTTCTGGATTAATTCCTCGATTCATATATCTCGGATTAATGTGAAAAACGAAGCGAGATTGTAGATTGTGTGACCAAGTTTCGTAATCCGCGACATCTTCCTGCTTTCTCGAAAGCAGGACGGATGTCGCCTACGCGCGACGCGGAAAACGCTATTGCCGCTCGTAGACTTTAATAGGAATCGCCACCGCATCCATCGAGTCAGATTCCGGAAGGGGCCCCCGGGGCGGCTTACGAACGCTCGGAGACAGATATTAAATTACGTTTAATAACATTCAAAACCGACGAGACGCCGCCAGACCAAAAGCCACGGCCGCCCCTTTGTCGTCGACGACGACGTCGTCGCCGTCTGCCCTCATGCCGTGTTAATTGCGCCATCATACATAAAACCATTTTTATGCGTCTCACGCACGGTCTACACATGCACCGCCCTCGAGCATTTTTACGAGACTCTTCAGTTTCTCCACTATATATATCATTATATAACTTTCATTCCCTAAAGTAACTACAATTTTCATCCTCAAAACGTTTATTTCGTATTAAATATGCACTTAATACTTAAAACACATAAGAAAACAATTAGATTTCTCGTAAAAATTTTTCTTTAACAATTTGGAATACTAAAAGTAAAAGTGTAGTAATTTGGAAAAGAATCTTTAATATTTGCTCGAATCGTAATCAAATATCATTTTGTACGAGAAATCTACGGAAAAATAAAGATGATTTTTTCCAATTTTCTACCATGAAATTTAAATATTCCTAGAATTAATCGATCTTTGATATTTCGCGAATCATCATACGTAAAAATTTTTCTTCAACAGTTTGGAGAACTAAAAGTAAAAGTGTAGTAATTTGAAAAAAAAATCGATCTTTAATATTTGCAACTCGAATCATAATTAATTATCATTTTGTACAAGAAATCTACGGAAAAATAAAGATGATTTTTTCCAATTTTCTACCATGAAATTTAAATATTCCTAGAATTAATCGATCTTTGATATTTCGCGAATCATCATACGTAAAAATTTTTCTTCAACAGTTTGGAGAACTAAAAGTAAAAGTGTAGTAATTTGAAAAAAAAATCGATCTTTAATATTTGCAACTCGAATCATAATTAATTATCATTTTGTACAAGAAATCTACGGAAAAATAAAGATGATTTTTTCCAATTTTCTACCATGAAATTTAAATATTCCTAGAATTAATCGATCTTTGATATTTCGCGAATCATCATACGTAAAAATTTTTCTTCAACAGTTTGGAGAACTAAAAGTAAAAGTGTAGTAATTTGAAAAAAAGTCGATCTTTAATATTTGCAACTCGAATCATAATTAATTATCATTTTGTACGAGAAATCTACGGAAAAATAAAGATTAGTTTTTCCAATTTTCTACTATGAAATTTAAATGTTCCTAGAATTAATCGATCTTTGATATTTCCCGAATCATCATACGGTTTTTAAGAGTTGTTATTGTTCCTATTAATGACTCATCGATAACAAAAATCGATCATGCCACGCATTTATTTAGGCATGTATTTTTAATCTTGTCAGATAACAAGAAAACAACATCATTTTTTTTACGTAGAAACAGAAAGAGAAATTCAAATATTCCAAGAAAAATTGAATCTGTTAACGCGCAAACTCGATCTTTCGATTTGACCGCGAGTGATAAAATTGACGATAATCATCAAGTAGACGCTTTCTGGAAAATCCGTTAAGAGCGATCATATGTATTAAAACAAGGTATTTCACGTTGTACT
Organism: Solenopsis fugax; assembly: GCA_003595255.1. Classification (NCBI taxonomy): domain Eukaryota; kingdom Metazoa; phylum Arthropoda; class Insecta; order Hymenoptera; family Formicidae; genus Solenopsis; species Solenopsis fugax. Next base: position 5,012 of record QKQZ01022501.1, on the reverse strand, counting down.
TATAGATAACACATATTACGGCCATTAATTAACAGATAATCAAAAATGGTATAATAATAGATAATCTGTACTTGTTATCGATAGACCCATTATTATATATAAATCTACTAATAACTCTCTTGGGGGATTTTCAACAAGTTTAGAGGCTTGTCAATTTCAAAGATCCTTATCTTATATGTATTTTACATGATTTCTATAGATTAGATGAGGAAATTTATATAAAATTGAATCAATACTTTTATATCTTTGCGTACACATTGTAAAGTGATGATATAAAAAACAAACTGCCTTATACATCTATTACATTATTTTTATGTTTCCTCAATTTCTTATTAAATTCCGGCAAAAAGTCATAAATCCTTAATTTTCTAATTGAGAGTTAGTGTAAAAATTGGATATTTTATATTTCTCTCTTTTTTTTCATTTTAATTGTTCTGTCAAATGCGATTTACGTTTCTATTTGTTACGAGTTTTATATGATTTCTACAGATTTTACGAGGAAATTTATAAAATTGACGATCAAATGTGAGACATTATTTTTAGCTTTATTTTACGATCGCGTTTTAAGTCCGACAACCATGACATACAATTTATAAAACTGAAAAATGTATTTAGAAATTGACATGAAAAATTGTTAAGCAATCAAGAACCGACCGAAAAATGGCCTTTCTTATGTGTTGTGTTATTCATAGCAGTTTAATATTCAATTTATAATAAATTTGAGTAAATACAATTTTATTTTTGTGTGAATTGTATAATGATATAAAAAGTAAACTGCCGTATATCTGTTATATTATATTATTATCCTAATTCTTCAATTTCTTAACAAATTTTGTCAGCAAAGTCATAAATTCCTAATTTTTGAAAATCGAGAGTTTCTGTAATTGAATTATACTATCATTGAATTTTTTTCCATTTCTATCCATTTTTCTTTCAAAATTTTTTAATTTAATTAAAAAATAAAATCGAGGAAAAGACTCGATTTTTTTCATTTTTTTCAAAAAATATAAAAAAATTAGACACATGCTGTCTTTAGTGCTCTTAATTTTTAGAAAAACTAAAATTGAGGAAACAACTTAGTTTTCCATTTGTTTCCAAAAAATATTGTTTTAATAAGTATTTTTCAATATTTAAATTCAATGGTAAAATGTTGCTGCTATAAATTGTTTTCTATGAAAAACACAGATTTGTTTTCATTTATTACTATAACGTACGATAAATTTTTCATGCATGTTAATTGACTGCAGAATAAAGAAGTACTCGAGTCTAGAAATATTTTGACACTAATTAATATACTTAAAAAATTTGTAAGTCGTACGACAAATGTAACAATGTCTTTATAAAATATTTGTTCTTTTTCCATACTTCAGCATTAAATTTCTTGCACGGTTTGTCTTTTCTCTTTTACTTTTCACATTCCAAAGAAAAAGATAAACGTACAAAAAGTTTAATGCTAAAGTGTAAAAAAAGAATAAATCTGAGATCTGTGTAACGTTGTTAGCACTTTTTGCACTCAGCATCTTGACTCTTTTTTCAAATTAACATTCAATGCCTTTACCGAAAGAAATTTATTCATAAATTCTAACAGAAGTGTCATAAACTATGAGATTTCTCTGATTAAAATGATCATAACAGCAAACTTTATTGCTCAATTATTTACTTATTAGAATTTTTAACGTAAAGGAAACTTTTAATCATAAAATCATTGACATAGAGAACAATAAAGATAAAATCATCTTAAAAGAAGAAACTGGAAAAATATGATAAAGAAAAATACTGGGAAAAAACCGTTTTTTTCCAAAGTTTCTGAGAAATTATTCTGGCTAAGAACAAATCAAAAGCAATTTAATTCGAATTGATACGCTATTATTCTTTTAATATGCATCGCTAAATACGTTATTTGCAAGCCAAACCCTTCAAAGAAAGTTGGAGCAATCTTATATATAGTATTTCCCGTTATCTATATAAAATTATCTAGATAAAATTATCTAGATAAAATTATCTAGATAAAGAAATAGCTTTATCATATCTTTATCTAAATTATTATAATGTATATTATCTTCTTTATCTTAGGCAGAAGTGTTATTTTGTTTCCAATTATGTAAGATAACGTAAGAATAAAGTATTTTATTTTTAGTCAACTTTCAAGTTGCCATTGATCCTAATAAAAAAATTTTTCAGTTAACAACAGAGTTGCGTTTCAAAATTCGCTGCCAATACTAAAAATCTATAATATACGTAATATACGTAACGTGAATTATAGATTTTTAATATTTAATGTTTATCAGAAGCAGCCTAGATTGTACAATACCGATGGATAGTAGTGCAATATAATAATTGCCGCAAAACTGTAAATTTAAAAACTTTTTTTTTAAGTACATGGAATTTTGTCAGTCATCATACAATGTGAATTATATACTATATTCTATTTTTTAACTTTAAATTTTATTGATTTCAAAGAGAAATACTTTTTTCAGATTAAATTAGAAGAACTTTGGTTTTTAGAAACTAAAGATTTAGAAATAAAAACATGAATATATTTTCATGTCCTAAATTGTTTTGCTCAATAGCAATATTATCTAAAAATTTATCTAGATAAAACCATGCATAATTTAATCTTTTATCTATAGAAATTAAAATTAAATCGTCTTTTTAACTTATCTAAGATACATCTACATGCAATTTATCCTATCTTTACCTAGATAATTTTATCTAAACATAACACTGCCCATACGAAATTTGCTTTAGCTTCTTCGAACACCCGGTAGACTATAGCACGGTTTAACGCGACGAAGCTGCTTATACTGGTGGTCGCTGGTCGTGCTGGTCGTCGGCAATCATACGGCATTAGCACTTTAACCTACTCGCTCTCCAGGCTCTGACCATTTTAGTCGGGGAACTCTTGCGCGCCACTCCGGCGGTCAACAAGACGTAGTTGTTGAAAACGACGTGCGAGAGAAAGAAAGAGAAAAAGAGAGAAAGAGAGAGAGAGCACGCGACCAGAAATAGAAAATTGTCGTCGTTCGTTAGTCCGATTTCAGGCTTGCGAAGTTTGTCCATCGTTCGATCTAAATCTCGCTATCTTGTCTAAGTTAATTATCTAATAAACTTGATTTCATCATAATTTTGGTTTGAATTTAAACTCTCTTTCGGGACATCCTGTTCCGCGGTTTAGATCCGTATATACACAGAAAAAAATGACTATCAATTCAACAATTCATTGTTTCATATATAAGCAAGAATATAAAATCTTCTTGGAAGAATTTGATAATCTTGATCAGACATAATTTGCTTACATGAAGAAACAAAATTTCTCTATGTTAGGAAATTATATCTCTTCGAGATTATAAATACTTCCAAGGAAATTTTAATTCTTGCTTATATATGAAACAATAAATTGTTGATTTGATACTAACTTTTTTTCTGTGCACGATAGTTATATTTATACAAATCACTTTTAATTGCATTTATCTTAAACGATATCAAATCACATATCCGTTCACCTGCGATAATCGCACGCTAATCGGACGCAGAAAAAAAGATTAGTGTCAAATCAACAATTCATTGTTTCATATATAAGCAAGAATATAAAATCTTCTTGGAAGAATTTGATAATCTTGATCAGACATAATTTGCTTACATGAAGAAACAAAATTTCTCTATGTTAGGAAATTATATCTCTTCGAGATTATAAATACTTCCAAGGAAATTTTAATTCTTGCTTATATATGAAACAATAAATTGTTGATTTGATACTAACTTTTTTTCTGTGCACGATAGTTATATTTATACAAATCACTTTTAATTGCATTTATCTTAAACGATATCAAATCACATATCCGTTCACCTGCGATAATCGCACGCTAATCGGACGCAGAAAAAAAGATTAGTGTCAAATCAACAATTCATTGTTTCATATATAAGCAAGAATATAAAATCTCCTTGGAAGTATTTATAATCTCAAAGAGACAATTTGCTAACATAAAGAAATTTTGTTTCTTCATGTAAGCAAATTATGTCTGATCAAGATTATCAAATTCTACCAAAAAGATTTTATATTCTTGCTTATATATGAAACAATGAATTGTTGATTTGATAGTCATTTTTTTCTGTGTATATACGCAAGAATACAAAACCTTCTCGGAAAAATTTATAATCTTAAATAAACATAATTTGTTAACATAAAGAAATTTTGTTTCTTTTTAAGTAAATTATGTCTGTTTAAGATTATCAAATGAATTGTTGATTTGATACTAACTTTTTTCTGTGAAACAGGAAGTACGCCGGTTTCTCAGCGTCGCATCGCGCACAGTTCGCGGTGTATGTATTATACAAACGCACTTCTCTCGCAGGATAAAGGCTAGCCGCTGCATAATTACAGGATGTAATTCATGCGTGCGCACTTATGCGTACGTGTCTCCGTCCACGAAGGTCCCGATTCTCCGAGCGTTACTCGCGAGAAACATTGGTTGGGACGACACGTGATCCGTTTTAATCTCCCCCTCGCAGCGATTGATCGTAACTGTGAATCGCGATTTGGGCTGCGTTCAGAGAGCGCGCTATTAGTAAGGTAAAGTTGCCTATTATGGGATAAATTCCTAATATGAGGTAGCGAGGTTTCTGCTACATTAATAAACGTATGTGTGGTTGGTACTATCATAAACTTATTACTCCTGGGGTGAAATCTATTTAGTAGAAAATTCATTTTTAGATCATGCGTGCAGTCGTTGAAAAAAAATTTTTTTGAAATTAGATGTCAAGAATTTATTGAGATGAGTCTTTAAACCTTATTTATTATAAAATAAACAAATATTTGAAAATATGGGATATGATGATTTGCTTAATTAATAATATTAAATTTGGTGATCGTGAAACCGCAAAGCGTGAAACTCATAATATGAGACACTCAAAAATCCCCATTTATTATTGCATCTTCTGACTTCGAGAATTTTCCAAAATGCTATAATAAAGTTTTTCATTGAGGACTTTCGAATCATGAGGCTTGAAAGTTA
>QKQZ01022500.1:0-14833 GCA_003595255.1 Solenopsis fugax | reverse complement strand
TTAAATAAATTATAAGCCTTTAAAAAAAGGTATCTCATAATAGGCAACTTTACCCTATACTCTTTTATTACAGAAACTGTACGACCCAAATATGGTATAACAAATTGGACGTGGTGTAAGTCATCGTCCAAATATAACACATGTAAATCCATACATATTAAATTTAAGCAACGAATGAATCTCTTATAATTTACATTCCTTATCCCGCATATATATTTAATATACGTTTCTAAAGAACATTGGTATTTATATAATTCTCACCATGTTGATGTTTATTAATTTTAATTAATTTTTATATCAAATTTTTTGTTAATATAAATATCAACATGATGAGAACTATATAAATATCAATGGTATAAAATTCATACCATTCCACATCCATATTTCTTTAGAGTATATTGATTATTAAAGAAAAGCAAATTAAAATCGACTCTCTATTCGTCCCGACAAATAAGCGATTCATAAGCAGTGGCACGCGCCATTCACAAAAACTATGTGAGAAATGAATTAAAGGAATCCTTTTGTCACACTAAACAATGTCACAATCAATACGAGGCCTTGTAAGTCGTGACTCCAAATTGTCACACACGAACTACCTATTCGAGTTATGAATCGACCGTAATTTTTCTTTAAAGTATCGTCCCGCTTAATAATTTCACTGTACCAGATACTCAATTGCTCGCGCGTGTTTTATCGTCACGTTCGCTTCGATCGATTCGGTAAAATAAACGTCGAGTCGCACGACTCGTCGCGAACGACCTCGTTCAAGGATTATTTCGACCGCGCGCTTTCGGAAAATGGCACACGTCGTATTGTAAAGTGCGTATTATTTCGAGGCCAAGGACTGTTTTGACTGGAACTTAGAAGAAGCCGGTATGCCGAGTCGTTACACCGAGACTCTCACCTTGTAATGTTATACATATTTACGCGTAAATTCCTACACACGTACACATGTGTTATCAGTTATTTATCTGTACAAAATATAAAAAATAATCTATATTCTATTTATATAAAAAAATATCTATATTCTACTTATATAAAAAATGTATTTATATTCTTTCATTACGTTAAAAATGATAGCATTACAATTATTGTATGACTTTATATTGCTGCGTTTTCCTTTAGTATTAAATAGTAATAAATTTCTTTAATCTTTTTCTTATTTGCTTTTAACGTTATTTTTTAATTTAATGTATTTTGCAATTACATTTTTTACAATCGATAACGTTTAAACATCCATTTCTCATTATTAAAATTGCTCTTAATATTTTCTTTCAATCAATTACATTATTAATGTTACATTTTATTTAATAATACTTAATAATTTTCTTTAAAAAGTTATATATATATATATATATGTCACGTTAAAGAAAATATTAAAAGATTTAGGACGTATTTGTATTTTTTTAAAAAACAATCAAATAAAAAAGAACATCATGGATTTATTTCAATAGCATAATATTGGTCACGATTATATACAAAATTGTGATATTCTTATTATTTTTTATACAATTTACAGAAATATTTCTCGATATTTCTAACACAGCCACACACATGCACGCATGCAAACATGTAATTTATGATATTTCTATTTCTGTTTAGAGACATTTTTTTGCACAGTTCTGTAATCATTTTTGCATAAAATTCAATACATTATACAACGTGTAAAATATTTATAGAATCAAAATTGCATTTATAAAATTGGAGCGTATTTTATATTAACGCAAATAAACACACTTTTGCGAACGTATTACAAGTCGATTTTTTTCACATCACACTCAGAGGAGATGAAAGCACAATGGAGAGACAAAAATCGAGACATGCTACAAAAGACTACCGCGCAAAAAAGATACAGTCGTGTTCACAAGAGGGAGCTCATAGAATATAACAGGTGAGTACTTATCGTGAATAAGTAGAGAAAATCGATGCTACTTGTTTTCGTTTCTCAATCTCTTTTTCTACGAAATATTATTTTTTTAGATACTTTGGATATTATGCACAAATTTATCGTTAAAATTTTATTTTACTTATGGTACTTAACATTTAATTTTTATTGCAAAATGATATAATCCTTACCCTATCACGTAGATATTCCTTTTTGTGTACATAAAAAACACTTGAAATTATCTCAGCGAATCTATTTTTCATCTTTCCTTAGCAATTTAATGTTTAAAAAGGTTGGAAGTTTATGATATTTAATATTTATCGAAAAATAATGCTTGGGGCTGTTGCGTATTTTTCGAAAGTTCATCGAGCGAGTGGGAGTTAAGGTTTTTGTCATAAATAACGGTTTTCTCCGTGCTTCATATATTTTTCCGAGACTTCTGCATCTCTGAGAGCTCATACTTTCCATTTCCCGCGTTTTGCGTCTTTTTTCCCCTAGTACTTTGCTCGGTTAAATGATTCCGATACCCTAGTGCCTCATATTTTTAACAAGAAATCTTGCAAATGAATTGGGATTAAATTTTAAAAATATGTTTTTCTATTTGGTTTTAATTCAGAGAATTTAATTTCTGCGCAACATGCGCGAGAGAAAGCTACCTGTGTTGAAAATAATCCTTCTACAACAAATGAGTCTAAAACAAACGCTACATTCATTAAAAAGTTTTTCGTGTCGCACAATGACGAGAATTAGGACATCACTCCGAATTTTGTAACTATTATATAATGTATATAACAGGTTTGTTTTCTATTCCTGAACTTTCTGAACAAGTGTACACTTAGTGAAGTATTTTTTTCAATAATTTAAATTTTTATTAAAATTATATATCTTGATTAAAATTAGAAAAATTTAACATACATTGAATGAGATGTCTAGCACAAAGTAACATCTATATCTGAGGTGTATGTTTGAAAGTTAATGAAAACGAGAAGGAAAGTTCTAGTGCAATCTAGTACAAGAATAAAAAACAAACCTAATAATTGATACAACACCTCACCATAATACTTTATATAACAGAGATTACAGGATTTGTGATTACTATGCGTTTACGTTTATCTTTCTAAATTCTGAATATTCTCTTTCCTAAACGCAAGTGTCTTAAGATTAGAAGTTGGTAGAAGTAGATCACCAATACTGATATACCACTTTGATTTTAGATTATCTTTCTTAAATAAAAACTAACAATAAAAACTTTGAAAACATAATAAACTATAAAGTGTCCTCTATCAGATAATATAGCGGTTCGTATATATTGTGTCGTATTTTGCAATAATTATGTTTTTGTAACATAACGAAAAATAAACGTCTGAAAAATTGAACCTCAATCGACATAGTAGGCAGTAATGGCAGAATTCAGACTCCGTTCTACTATCTCTTTTTTAGAAAAGATAAGCAGATAGATACGTTTGCCGATTATAATTGCAAACAGATGTTACTTTGTGCTAGACATTTCATTCAATGTATGTTAAATTTTTCTAATTTTAATAAAAATTTAAATTATTGAAAAAACTTGAATGGTTATTAATCTTATTTCCTTGATTTAATATCACATGATTTTATTCTTTTCAAGACATAAAAAATAAGAAAATAATAATAAATTAATTTTCATAATTGCATTTTATGTCAAAAATGCAAAAAATTTTGATTCTGATAGTATAAAACTGATAGTATAAAACTGTTAGATTTAATAATTCTAATAATAATTACTAATACATTTAATAATCGGCTGTATAATATAAATCAATATTACTGTGCAACTTGGTAATAAATAGCATGATAGACCGATGTACACTGTGTGTAACTACAAGCCTCAGTGCACGAATTCTAAACGGTATTATTAGTTATTTTTGATCGATTTGATCAATTCAAAAACTATTGTAATCTCGACACTTTTGTGTCAAGATTAATTTGTGAAAAGTCTACTTTGTCTTCAGAATACGCTGTTAAAATTAAAATATTATATGATGATTGTAACTCAGTCGACACAATTTGTAACTGCTATAATTTGGGATTAATACTTTATATAACAAATATTTCGTGATATATTTATTTCATAATTACTTGTATCTATTGTCTAACAAGTATGTAATGCTTTAATACATAGAATTAAAACATTAGAACTTAGAATAGACGTTATGCAAAAAAGTAATTAATTATAAAATGATATAAATGTACCATTATTACTTTTAAAAAAGGGCGAAATTTTAATATAAATACAATATTGCTGTAATTTTCACGTTATATAAAATGATATTAAAATTTACAACTATTATATATGGTAGTATAGTGAACACATAACTGTGTCGACTGGGAAGACACCTTGTATATAAAAAAGTATGTATATTTATTGTTTATACAATTTTGTATATTTCTTTATATAGTACAAGATATTTTATAGGAGTTCAGTAATACCAATTAGAAGCAGTCACACAATCGGATTAAACTTTAATATTTGAAATAACAGAAATAAATTGTTCGAATAAAAACAATTATTTTAATGATGTTTCTTAATAAATGTTTTAATATTGTAATATATTTTCATTTAAAACCCAAAATTATATCCATAATATTTCACACAAATATATACACAGAGTATCTCTAAAGTCAGTTCGTATCATCTGTATTTTCAAAATAGAAAAAAATACGGAAAAATATCGAAATATGTTTTTTTTATTTTGAGGAGCTAATCTTTTTGTCGAAAAAATGTTTCTTGAATCTTTTTTTAGAAAAGGCAGGAAATAACTTGAAAACTCTAAATGTCAAAGGCAATCGATTAATAACTCTTTTAAAAAATAAAATGTTTTAAAAGAGTTATTAGTCGATTGCCTTTGACATTTAGAGTTTTCAAGAGAAACTCAGATTCGCTACTTTGCTTCCTATCTAAAATAGCAATCAAATTTTTAAAATGACTTTTGTATTTGTATTTTTTATTCAGGTTATTACGATTATAAAGACTCATGCAAAGTGAAATAAAATGTTCATCTAAGAGTAGTAATTAATTTCTGTTAATTAATTTTATACTATTCTGAATAAAAAATTAGGGTACAAAAATTATTTTTGAAATTTGACTACTTTGGATAGGAGCAATGTAACAAATTCGCACTTGCACAAAAAATTTCTTTTAACAGCTTTTAACCAAGATCTTTTAAACAAGATGTTACTCGACCTTCTCTATTTAAAGTTTTGCAAATCATTCTACCTTTATTCTTTTCCTCATGGTTTAAAAATAAATTTTATGAGATTAAAATTAATCTCGTCTAAAATAAAGAAATACATGTTTTAACATTTTTCCATATTATTATGCTATTCTGAAAATACGAAAAATGCAAACAAACTTTAGAAATACGATATCTCTAAAGTATTTCAGATATGCTATATTTAACTAATTTTCTTCAACAAAATGTTAATCAAAGTTTAATTGTCCTAATATTCCACCAAAAGAATAAAGAAAAATTGGTACTTTTACTACTAAAAAATTGCGCCTGAATCGAATCCATTTATATCTGGTATTACGATTCAATCAACAAGTCATAAAATTAACTCTCTTGACAATAATTATGTAACAAAAAAATTTCTGAAAATAATCCGTAACTTTGTTTGCAAATGTAATTCTGCCGCGGTTGAATGTAGCCGGCTGATATTGTAAGTGCATGTTTCCGATTGCCGGCGGCGATATATCCAGGTAAAATCAATTATACTCTCGATACTCTTATTTACTCGGTTAATGAAACAGAACGAAAACAATAGATTTCCAACGCGGATGTTTCCATTGCAATATTTATTTATGTTTTTTTTCTCCCGTTTTCTTTGCCCTTTTATTTTAGTTCTTTACTTCTCTAAACTGCGGCATAAGCTGTGACATACAGAATGAGTCACGTATATGTATTACTCATTGAAAATAAGAGAGAAAAAAAAAAGAAATAGAAAGACGAAATAAGATATAGAATATAAAAATATATAAAAAGAAATGTAATAAATATATAATTATTTCATTATATAACTATTTTAATATTCTTAACAATATATTAAATAATTAAATATCAAATAATTAATTCAATTAATATATTATTAAATAACAAAATATATCTGACTCGAAATAAATGGATAAATAAGATATATCTAACGAAATTAAATAACTAACTAAAAATCTAAATAAATAATAAATGAGTGTCAGCCAAAAATTTTCTTTTAAAACGCAATTAAAACAGCTCTGGCTTTAAGGGATTCATCCGTTGGATAAATCCGCCGTTGCAACGTTTCATACTTCACTCGGAAACTGTGGCATTCGCACACAAATGAAAATTACTAGGACACGCGTACGTACATATGGTGTTCGGGATTGAATACAGCAGCGAATAGCACTGCGGCTCGATTGTATGCAACGTGTGTTTACGGCTGTTTCGCGCCACCGAATACATCACGGCGACTGGAATGAGAATAGGGATTCTCTAACAACAAAGAGAGATACAGTACGAGTGATGTGCTGTTTTCACAGCACTGCTCTATGCCAACTGATAATTTAAAAAATGTTATAATGATTCATACTGACATGAGTGTGATGACTTCCAGTTGTGTTTGAAATTTCATCATTTCAAAAACTTATAAATATGTTACAAAAAATCTCAATGATAGCTAATATTCGTTCAGCGATAAACAATTTTAACGAGAAAAATTAACATTTATGTAAAATGTTAATTTTATATTATAAACTACTATAAAAATATAGACTAAATATAGGTAGAAATAAGGAAAAACGGAGCTGACTGCGAGATTTGAACTGGGGATTTTCCATTCTCACTTCTAGCACTTATGTTAGCATGCTCTCTACATACACTATGCTTGCTTCACTGCTCTCATAACAATTTCGGTCGTCTACGAACATTTTAATTGCTTCTATGGGTCTCTTTCTATTTTCCTGCAGATATATTTAATATTATTTTACTTTTGTTTTATTATTTTGATAGTTATCATTTTAGTATTATATTTCGATTCATTATTTTTAATTTCTTTAAATGAGAACACAGTACTACTTGATGAAAGAAACCTGATATTTAACACCATCGCAAATTTTAGATCGTCTAATTTATAAATTTTTAATTACGAAAATCGCAAACACAAAAGGATTAACTCGAACTCTCAACGTGAGATCTTTCCTTCCCTTTTTCGTTTTCCCACTGCAAATTGGTTGTAATTTAAACAGCCTTCACAAGTCTTCCTGTATTGAGTAACACGATCCGGCACAGAGATTTTGCAATAGTGATTTTGGAGTTTCGAACGATTGTCGTATCGCTCCATTTGCTAGGCAAACGGCAAGTGGATATCTATCTTGAATCTCAAATTGTCAGAAGATCAAAGAAGTATTTAACTCCTCATTGTGTCGCTTAATTACGACCGTATGTTTTCATTTAATAATCAAACGAATTAAATTGAAAGGCTTTAAACAATAATAAGTTTCCATATTCCCCTTTTATTAATATTTATTATTTTAAATAATAATATTATTATATTTTAAATAATAATACTAACCGAATTAAATTATACTTTTGCTTTGTTAAGAGATTGTACGTATTATTAATATTATTTTTCTCTTTCCCCCTGCATCTATTAAATAACTAACTTGATTAATAATTAGATTATCAAATTATTACTATTATAATCATATGTTTGTAAGTTATATAATCTGTTACGTAAAATAATACCATATATTAATTTCACGTATTAATGTTACAATAATTAATGGACTTATTTGCTTATTTATATTTTAAAAAGTGGAGATTACATTTTGCAGAATTCTTCATTAACTTTGTGTTATCTGCATTTTCAGTTTGCATTCCCATATGTACATATTACGCACTTTTTATTATATTTATTTTGTGAATTTAAAGAAACATAAAAATATTAACTGTAATTTTAAATAAATGTATTTCACATACATTTCGATTGGATACGTGCCATTTGATTGTGCGGTGAGCTTTTGCGACTAACAGCAAAGCTTTCGATCTTCCGCAATCAACGGTATTTCGCAAATACTGCAAGCTGCAGCTTAAGGAAGCGCCGTTGTAATTCGGGGCACGGTTTTCATTCGCGTCGTTATTAACGGGGTTCTATTTGCTTCGCTGCCACTGCTTTGGATTTCTTTCACTGACCTATTACCTCGTACTACTAACGTATAAAGTGAATGCGCATTTGCCGTTATTGCGCGATTAATCAATATGATATTATATGAATAAATCCTTTGTTGAAGAATTTCATATAATATACGATTATTGTATTGAAAATAGGGATATTATACAAGTACAACGATTATAAGAGGATTTAAAATATTATTATCAATTTAATATATTATAAAATCGAATATTATTTATATTTTATACACATATTTGTACATTTTTTTTAAAAGTTTAAAAACATTAGTTATTTTATATACTTTTAGTTTTTAAATTAAGGAAAGAGAGACAATCAACTTCAATGAAAATTATAAACCAGTTCAAATAATAATTACTTTCTAATATTTAATTTCTTGTAAAATTAACGAAAATATTCCAGAATTACTTTTAAAAAAATTTGTTTGATACATAGTATATCCTACAGATACATAACGCATATGATATTAAAGAATAGTAATTAATTATAAAATTAAAAGGCGATAATACTTATTGATATTTATCGATATCATTATTAATTATCACAATACTCTGAAAGTTAAAATTATTAATATGTAGGAAATTAATATAAATCCAATTAAAATGTGATAATTAATATAAATGTGTAAAATATATGGAAATTTGCTTTCATCACGGTAGACTTTTAAAACAAAATACATTCGTTAAAAAAATTTGCAGTAATTATTTAATTATTTTATGAATCATAAGGGATACATAATACGGAATGATTAAAAGGTTTATCTGAAAGAATACACGTGAAGAAAACCTAACAAGTGCTTTAATAGGGAACCCGTTCAATTTCGAGAAAAGAAATCGATGGAGCGACCGCGAAAAAATCAGAGAAGAGAAAAATGAATTAATATATTAAAATATTCCGAGCGGAAAATTAATATGCATAAGCATTCAAATGAAATTGGCTACTTTTAAATAATCACGGCGTACCAAATTATACATAATATTCGTTGCAAATGGAATCACGAATATCAAATGCCGCTCGCTTAACTTTAATTTTTCGAATACTTTCGCTTACTTTCAATTGCGTCGTCATTTTTATTTTAGGTCATTAAAGGTTTATATATGAAATTAATTATGGAAAATCGCATACCAAATTAGGATTAAATTGCATGTCAGAATCAGTTTAGTATACGATTTCTATAATTACTGACATACATCTTTAATAATTAGCATAGTGACAGTGTAACTTCATGTAGATATTATATTTAATAATTAGCATATAGTAGTGACAATTAGCATAAATTCGGTAATTCGGATTTTGATTGTTCATGCGATATTAATAGGCTAATGATAAATTAATTACACGATTTAGCCAAATCACGTATTTCTCTGCATGTCATTACAGTAACATTGCAATAATGATGCAAGCACACAATCTAAAGAAATAATGATGGAATCGTTTCTACATGATGATGTAATGGTACAAATAGAATTAGAGAATAAAATAAACAATTAAAAGAGAAAAGTTTAGCAAATTAGATTCTTTTAAATAAGTAATCGTTCTCTTTTTAAGTCATTTCTTAAAAAATGTTGCAAAAATCAAAAGTTATCCACTATATTATTAATAAATAAAATTAAATATAAAAGAGTGAAAAGAAATAAAAAAATAACAAACATGTGTAGAATCCAGAAAAGAAGTAACGCGAGTAGCTAAAGCTTTTATTTATTGTGTAATTGTGTTTTTATTGAAAAGTTCAACTAAAATCATGAGATACGGTTTAATAAATAAATCTTGAAATTCAATTTGATATTCGTTATATAATATTTTTTTACAATAGTAATGTAGTTTAGGAACTCAAATAAAGCTTGTCTTGTTTATGTCTATAATCGATGCTGTTAAGAAATCGTATTATATTATACATTATGGACATAATTTTAATGATTTTTATCTTGTATTTTTCAGAAAGTGATTTGGAAGAAAAATGGTCACTTACTTCAAAAACCTAACTTGAGATCCAAAAATAGATTTTTACATATGTTTTATCATACTTTGGACATTCCGTTAACCAAGAATCTCTATTGTACTGCCCGGAAAACAAAAATAAATTCAAATAAATTGAAAATTGCAATTCATTTTAATTTATCGCACTTTAGAATCCCAAAATATTTTTAGATTCAAATGAACTCAAATGGATTAAAATACGAAATGCGCTATTCATCATTTTGAATTCGGATGGATTCATGTCTCATTATATTATTCTTAGATTCAAATGAATTGAAATACGAAATGAGTTATTCATCATATTAAATTCGGATGTATTCATATCCATATTATATAATTTTTGGATTCAAATGGATTCGAAAAATTTTAAATGCGAATTTGAAAATGTCGAAATAAATTTATTTTCTGTCCATTTCAATTCATTTTCGTTTGCTGGGTGAAAAGGGCGCAATCGCGAATCGAAACGTCTACTGTTCTCTTTAAGAAAATAAATTATTTAACTACACTCGAACATCTGGTGTTGGCTAACAAAGGCATTTCTCTTTCCCAACAAATTTTTACGTCAATCGTTCTTTTAGGCAGATGCAAATTCAGAAAACAAAGCGAATTTACAATTAAGCTAAAATAACTGTGATCAAATAGTCCCGTTTATCTACGATAGACGGAATTATTCGCCCAGAAAAAAAATTTTTATATATAATTATATACAAAATATGTATAATTATATATAATAATATATAAAATATGTTTAATTACATATAATGATTGCACATAATTTCATGTAATTATTATATATAATAATTATATTTATATGATTATATATAAAAATCATGCATATACATATATAAAAATATTTTTCCCGGCGATCACAGCTATTTCGTAGTAACGTTAAATATTTTTATAACACAACCTTATAAGGCCTTGACATTTACAATAAAAAGAATCATTTGAATGTGCCTAAAATGTGTCTAAAATTATTTATTCTTATAATTATTTATTAATATTGCTGAGGAAAACCATGTAAATCAAAACGTTCAGTTTATTTAATAATTAAGCTAAAGTAACTTTTATCGCAAAGAATAGAACTCTTTTTGCTCCTTTTTCTGGCCTTTTATTCTTTTCTTGATTTCTTTAGTATTTATTTAGTAGCGGCACGCGTTACCGCATACACAAGGTCACCGCGCGCCGTGTTGTTATTCGAACTGTGACAATCGAGTCAGCAGGTATAGTATACATACCTATGCCGCTTCGCGTGTCACAAAACACGATTATTTTCTACGAATAATTAGCCCGACTATCAGCACGTGCGATTAATTAACTCCCGTGATTGATGACTACAAATCTATCGATTGTTTTTAGCACAGTAAATATCTAGCACGAATAAATATCTTTCATTTGCGAATCAAAGCGACTAAAATAATGGAAAACTATTATAGTAACAATCGTTTATTAATAATACATATATTTATCGGGTTTATTCAAAATATTTTGCATATGCAATGTGATTTTGGATCGAACACCATTTGTTTAATCGCAATATGCTTAATTAATAATACAGTCATAATTAAGTCTGTATTTGAATATTTGTTAATTGCATAAATTTAGCATTTATACATCGTATGTAATTTGTATAAAATCTTTGACGTTAGAAATTTCGTCATATAATTCCATTGTGTTAATTTGGATGTCCATATCGAGCGAATCGTAGGACCTCATATTTTCTCTTCATATTATTCTTGCGACGAAATCTTATTTTTCAAAAATTCTACACAGAGAGAATGATTTTACTAAAGTATCTTAAAGTTTAACTGGGATACAGATCTGAAAATAATTTTGTTAAACTTCCAAATATTAATGTTGAATTCTCAAACTGATTGATAGGATATCATAAATTTTGCACATATGACGGATGCTTGAACATCCGTCATAATAATTTTAATAATCCAACAGTTATTTTTTTAGATCAATAAAAACCAGAATATAAATTTTTAAATGCTTCAGCAAGATCGTTCTTTCTATATAGCAAAATACGTGTCGTGTATGATTAATATAAAAAATAACTGTGCACCAAGTTCAGACGATTA
The DNA here is from genome assembly GCA_003595255.1 of Solenopsis fugax. NCBI lineage: Eukaryota > Metazoa > Arthropoda > Insecta > Hymenoptera > Formicidae > Solenopsis > Solenopsis fugax. The sequence goes on along the minus strand of QKQZ01022500.1, from coordinate 2,686 downwards.
TTTTCTTATGATGATTAATACATGCGATCGTAATTAATTTTCGGAAATATTACACAAATACAATAAAAGAATGAGAAAGAAAGACCTAAAAATAATCACAATCTCGATGCTGTATAATATATTAGCGAATGATATATATAACTTTTTGCTTGATTAAGCATTCCTTACTTATTGATAGTTTAATTCTTCATTATTTGAATTAAAGATGTTTAAGAACGTTAAATTCAAGCGCAAGTAATACTATAAAGTGTCCCATAACAATTTTATAATGCAAAGCTTTAATAGCATTATGAAAATAATTATGATATTATACATGTATATTTACTTCTTGCAATCAACTAAATACATCTTTCAATTGACCTTTAATCAAAATCGATTTAAAAATAAAGTTTTTACACTCTAAAAAAATGATGTTTATATAATTCTCACCGTGTACTGTTCACCAACACTATATGGTGAGAAAGTTTGTACATACATCAACATTGGGAAAATTATGTAAATACCAAATGGTGTTAAATCCGCATCCAACGTTGTCAAAATCACACCATTTTCTGGAGTATGTATAACATCAACGATAATATAGAAAATTTATACGTTAGGCGTTATTAACGCATGACATTTTTAGATATAAAGAAAAGTGCATTTGAAAATATATATTTAGGAAAAGTAACATATTTTGAGGTAATTTACATTTTCACATTATATTTTCGTCACTTTTTAACAATACAATATTTAAATACAAGATTTATGTGAAGACTAAAAATATGGAAGAACTTTCATTATTAATTAATGACATTATTAATTGGAATGCATCACATATAATAACTTAATGCAGTTTAAAAATATAAGGCGTTTCAAAAATTTAATGTGTCACTATTAAAAACTAAAGTATAACACAATTTCTGATTGATTTACTAAAGTGCTGAATTCGACAAGAATAATTATAATAATTATAGACGGTGAACGAAATTTTGGCGAAGAGTTTCCCGTTTGCCACAAAGCAAATTGTCTACCGTAGTTTCCGCGTCATGATCAAGCTATGATATCGTGCGCCCTGTCGCCGTAATCACGACGGTCACCATCACCATAGAGGCCTAATGGATCTTTTGATCATTGCCACTAGACACGTGACCCGCAAACCGCGCTACGTTGGCCTGCACGCGAAATTCAATAGTTCCAAGATCGATCGACTTACGAGGGGACACTGTGATAATTACTGCACACGCAAACGTACTAAACACGCTACGGAAAAGAAAAGTATCCCGAAAAATGCAAAAAATATGATACGAAAATAACGAAATAAATTATCTCCAGATGCGTTGTTTTTCCGTAATATTTAAAAGTCCATATTTTAAAAGTATATCTTAAAAAAGTGTCTTAAAATAATGTATTTTCGTGTCATATTTTCCCCATTATTTGAGAAACGTTTTCCCTTAATAGTATAAAAAATTTCGCTTTAGATTTACAGCAATACCCTCAGCGGCGCAACAAGCCGTGAATTCGCGTGTTCATTTAGATTCAATATAAATAAATCCGCTTACCGACATCGAATTCTCGTCGAAGACCCCCGAGACGAGCTTGTTAAAGGAAATCCGGCTTGCTTTGAGGGAACCTCCTGACCACGTAAAAGTCATGCTCTGTCACGTAATTCTCCCATATTTCGCGATACGATTCACCTGCCATCAGCATCTTACTGGAAGATGATATTGCGTGTCACGATGTCGGAGGAAAATCCTCGAGGCTCTCCTTGCCCTTTATTTCTGCGCCGCGCTTTCACTGCAATATTGCTGTAAATGGTGACGAATGGACGTCACATGACGATCAACGACATATTACGATAAGGAAGAAAAACGAGACCATTTCTGTCTCTCAATGAGAAATCGCGAGAAATCCTAAAATTATCTCGGCGAGAAATTTCTATTCTACGTCAAAATAATCATCAACGGCATGAGAAAATCAAATTCACAAATAAATTTTTATTGTTTCGGATCAACGCTGTCTTCGAAAGCAGTTCAGCAGCGAGATTCTTTAACACTTAACGACAGCACCGATACCATTATATTGTTAAGTAGGTATTGTACACAGAGAAAAAGGTTTCTTTAGATTCATTCCTATATTCATTTGTGTGACTGAAATTTATTTCATTGAAATAACATATGCTTATACAAAACATTATTTGTTTGAATAAAAATTTTGTTATTTCGTAAAAAAAATCTCTGTTATTTGACAGAAACAACACTATTATTTGAAGTAATATCTTTCAACCAAATAATATATTATTTGATTACAATAAGTATACGAACAATGAAACAGATATACTTTATTTATATGAAAATGGCAAAATATATTGACAGGCATTATTTCGTGCAAATAATTACCTTTTTAGAACAACCATTATACTTTTTGACTGAAACGGAAACAATGGCTACATTTACTTATTGTTAGTCAAAGATATTATATTATAGGTCTTTCGTTTCAAACAAATGATTTATTTAAGATGAAGATATATATTGTTTCAAATTCAAATCGTACTTATTGATTCAAACATTGGTTTGTTTGGACCATTCCAAATAACAAATTTGTTTGGATACAATAAAATTTATTAATTCAAGCTGAAAAAAATGAGCTTAACCCTTAAACACACCGATTTTGTAAAATACGGAAACACATTTGCGGGTCTGAGAGA
>QKQZ01022498.1:0-23980 GCA_003595255.1 Solenopsis fugax | reverse complement strand
AAAGTCTCTCAGACCCGCAAATGTGTTTCAGTATTTTACAAAATCGGTGTGTTTAAGGGTTAATTTAAAAAATCCAAGGAAATTGAACAATGAAATAAGGTAGCAATATATTATCCAGTTTACATAAGGTAACATGGTAAAAATAATGTAATTCTTGTAATGTAAATAAAAACGTGATCATATTAGCATTGAAATAATCATATTTGCGCGTAAGAAATAGATTTTTTAAACTTATATTTAGAAGCAGTCGGTGTGGCAAACGGTCTTAAACGAATGCAGAGTTCTGTCACACTCAGAGAAAAAATCATATCAGCAACTATATATTTGTAAACAAATAACACCTCAACTATGTATTAATAAAGTTGTAACAAAAATAATACTAAGTTACATGAACTAAGAAAATGTAGTAATATCAACTATTTGTAGTAAAATTGTTGGATAATCTATAGAAAAATAGTATGCAAATGTAATTAAATCGACTGAGATTCGAACACGGGATCCCTCGTTCTCATTTCTAGTACTTGGAGCTCTGCACCACTGCTTCATTGCTCTATCATAATTATTCCGGTTGTATACTTAATCAGTATGCGTAAACTGGAAATATGTAATTGCCACACTTATTAATAGTGAAATCTATATAATTATATAATTCTAGTTGAATCGAGAAGTTTTGATTTCTTGCAATCAGACAAAAAAGTCGACAACTATAAATTGTGCTGTTTCACTTATAAATTAATATAATAGTTGTACAAATATTGTTGTCGCGGTGATACAAACTGTTTTATAGTTATTACACTTAAAACTCTAGTTGCAATAACTATAAAATAGTTTACTGAATTATCTACATTAATTTTACATATAAAAAACATTAGATACTTCGCTCGTTATTTGCACAGTAAAGTAATAGAGAATATCGGTCAATTACGAGCAATTACTGGGTCGTATTAAATAAAAGAAAAGAATTTTTCACCGAGAGAATGTATTAAACAATAAACAATACGTTTCGACTGTACTAAGTCCTCTTCAACACGCGATTGTTTACATATAAAACTTATACATTTGTCACTTTTATAGTTGTATTACACCATTATGAATTTTTCTTTGAGTGCAGTTGATAACAAGACTTTTGTCTCAATTACATATATGACATTTGTCAGATTTATACGTCGGGATTTCGCAAAGTTACATTCGCTTATACTTTAACAAGACGGGAAGATACGTTGGAGAGCGTAAAGTTATTAAACTTTGAGCCAACTGTGAAACTTCCTGTGTATCCATTTCGAGCACTCGCGTAACGGATCAGTCTTTATCGGAGCTAAATTCGAAAAGACCGTGCGCTTTTCCTGCACACGTCCGGGAAGATGTACGTCGGCAAGGCTGCCATCGTACAATCGCACGAAAATAAAATGCTCCGCAATCTCTCTCTCTCTCTCTCTCTCTTTCTCCACGTGTCCATTTGGATTGCGCCATTGCACGTGGCGGAAAAGGGTAAAACGGGGGCGCGGGCCCATTGCCAGTTGGCCCGGGACGGTCAGTACGATGACAGAGATTTCGAGATTGTGGCCGAAATAACGGCTAGTTTGTCGGCTATGGGTCGCGGTAGTGAGGTATATTAACCACGACGGGTGTCGGACTACCTAAAACGTTCAAACATGTGTACGCATATNACCTTGTATATATATATATATATATATATATATATAGCCTTTGGAGTTCCGGCCTATTATCTATCGATCTACCGCGCGCGGTTGACAGCCTTTAAATTAAAATCGCCGTCACCGAGACACGCATGATGGGATTCGCGCCGTTTTAATCAACATCGCGTTATCGCGGCGAAATATCAATTTGCGCACTCGCGCGATTACATTAGTTTATTTACGCGAAAGTCCTTCTATTGTCGAAGAAAATTATAAGAGGATTCTAATAATGAATTTCAAATCCCGTTTTCCTGTGATCTATTAAAGATACATGGTATTGGGAAATAAGTGGCGTGCGCCTGGTGTGATCTATAATTACTTAAAAAATTAATTAGAAGAGGGAACGTTTCGATCGATCTCAGGTGGATTTACGATGGCTTAAACAGAAAATACAGAAAATACATTACCTTCCAAAGGAAAGTCTTACTTAATTGTAGGGGAGAGTTACCAAATGCGTACCACTTAAGCTATTTTTTTATTATATTTCGCATTTGATGCTGTTTTACATGCAAATCAAAGTTTGAAATTGTAGCTCGATGTTTCAGTTATCTATTATTACATGATAAACTTTTTATAAATTTTTAATAAATTAATTCGTTATAAGCTTTTCTGCTGCAAAACTGTAATTTAGAGTAACCGGTTGCCTAAAAAGTACTTATAGTCTCTTAAATCGTATCGTCTTCGAAAATATCGAATTGATAAGTTAAAGTAATTAAAAATATAAGAAGCTATTAACTAATATTTATTTAAAATAATAAATAAGATTAGTGAAAAGTTAAATAAAACGAAAGGATATGCAGTTGTTACGCTGAAGATGGCTCAAAGCAAGAACCGAAACGTCCAATAAATTTATGTAACTACATTTTTTAAATTTATTATTTTGCGCACTGTTAACCGCGCCCGACTCGTACTCGCCGCATATCCTTTCGTTTTATTTAATATTTAATTTATTAATAATTTATCGAAAAAGCGATCAAATATTGAATAATTAATAAATAAAAAGGTAAAAATAAAATTCACTTGAATTTATTTTTGTAATTGACATATTTTTATTTATATCAATTAGTGTCATTTCTTTATAGTAAAATTTGTAGTAGTATGAATTAGGAAACTTGAAAAAGTTTATAAAAATATCGATTTAATTTTGATAATAATTGTAAATATGTATATACAATAAATATAAAATATTCTATATAAAGCCTTCTTTTATGAAAATACAATTTAAAATATAATTAAAAATAAAATTGCATAATTATGTTCTAAGTTGATGAAACATTTATATCAGATGTATATGATTTTTAAAATGCTGATAGCATGCCAAAACAAAATAAAACTTGTTCAATTTTTATCTATTACTTATTTCTTATTTATTTTTTTTGTCACTAAATATTGCTTATATGAAGTAAAAATATAAAATATTGAATAGGTACGCTTTAGGAGAACAGTACACGCATTCAGCAACTTTCGCCTAAATAAAATGCTCCAAAACTGGGAAATGACAAGGGAATAAATCTGTTTGTGGAGAAGGAAATATTCCCGTCCGATTAATTTAATCTGAAATAGGTTTCATCTATAAAAATCGCATGCGTTTCTTTCGATGAAAGACACGTTCTGCTAATATAATTTCATCATTTCGAATGATTCTCACGTAGAGATTCGTTACCGGTGGATTAATTTCAATAGCTGGGACGAGCACGTAGAGCCTCGCGAACGGAATTGTCACGGGATTTTCTATGATGCTTCTCCGATTGTGTTAGAAAGTTCGGTTAATTGTTCGCGACGCTTTTTCAATTCCTTCATTACTGGTTTCCCCATCGCATCTCGTCGAACGTGTCGTTTCCTTCGATTCATTGCCGCGCCTCTCTATGTTTAATGACGGTTCTGCTTTTTACGATCATTAATCATCGAAGTCCTTCGTTCTGCGTATGTTTTTCATGCTGACAGAAATAGAAAAATAGATCACGCATACGTATACGTCTGTGTACTATTACATATAGTATTTTTCAGGAAAGAGGAAAGGTTGTGAGCTAATTATTCGACACTTCATTAAGGTTCGACGACTTTTCATTAAGTGAGCAAACACAACGAAGTTTGTCTGTAATTTAACAAACGCAATTCACCGAGGCAATTTATCGCTGGGTCAAAGTTCAAGTCCATACCTTCATATGTACTTAGAATCACGTTGTTTTATCGTGAAGCAGGTATACAGAGAAAACAAGATTTCATTGGAATTAATATTCCTGTTTATTTGACTGAATGTTGTTTCATTGAAAACGCATGTACTTACACTACATTATTTGTTTGAATAAAAATATTATTGTTTTATTCAAACGACATCTATTATTTGACGACAATAACGCTATTATTAGTCGTACATATTGGTTCAAACATCGGTTCGGTTTTGGATCATTTCAAATAAATTTGTTTGGATTACAATAAAATTTGTTAAGTCCAAAGAAATCGTTTTCTTTGTGCAAAATTAAAATGGAAACGTGCACAAAGTACTGCCCCAAAAACTGACACGTATTTAATAAATATTCAATTATTGGTATTAAATCCAATTTATGGAATCGGATATCTTTATTGTGATGTTGTGATTATGTATTTATATGTGCAATACATTCGTCATAAAACGGTTCTGATCGAGATTTACATTTTATCGAGTACGTTTTTATGGCTATTGTTATACGAGACAAATATAAACAGATAAAATATTAGTTTGTAGCAACATTTAGAATTCAGTACTGGAACTGACACGTAATATTTGTCGATGTGGAAACATTGATTGTTAAATTCGAAAATGTGTTCACTCTCATAGATTGTTGACGTGTAACTGTTCGCAGAACATCTGCAGTCCTCTCTCTCTCATATGTCATATTCAATTTTAGGCAACACATGTGCAAAATATTATGTACATGACTGTATTTTTGTGCTTAAGCAATGCGATCAGAATAACTTACAATAAATCATGATGATTCAGACAATAGATTGAAGAAATAGATGAATAAGGAGAAAATTATATTATTAAAAAATGATATATTTTTATAATTGTCATGTTAAGTACAATTTTTATTTTTAGAAAATTTTCATTAAAAAGAATTATAATTTTAAAGGCCCGGAAAAAACCGTTTTTTCCTATTTTTCCGGTTGTAGGTGAATTATTCCAAAAATTTATTGAAAAAAATTTAACTTGTAGGTAAATTTTTCCAATAAATGCTTCCCTTGGGAAAGAAACCAAGAAAATCCGCGGAAAAATTATAAAGCGGTATTTTCCCAGATTTTAAAACTATAAAAAGAATTATGAATATAAGGTGTACAAATTGTAAATACACTTTTCTTAAAACGCTTTTACTTACATCCTCCTCATTTGGGAACAATTTCTCTTATCAATTCTGAAAAACATTAAATAATTTAAAATCTTGTGAAATATTTAGTGGAACGAAATATAAATATCCTTGCGTAGAATTCTGCTTTTTACGGGGTCATTCTTTGGTATGCTGCAGAAGGTGCATCGTACGCTATTTGCATATTACAGTACTAAAATGTTCGCGCAGACAGTCGCGTATGCGAGCGAATTGTTGAGATATTTCACTTAGAGTTTGCGCTATGCTCGGATGCTATGCGAACAAATGGATATCATTCTTAACATATAACGATTTGCGAATCGCGTTTATGGATTAACAACGTAATGCACCAATTTACTCGCTTCGGTATAGAATATTTCATTCGTAACAGTCAATTCAAATCGGAAAGTATTTTATTTATTCGTAAGCAGAACGCTTTTTGCGCGCAAGTGAGGATGCAAGTAAAAGCGTTTTAAAAAAAGTGTATTTACAATTTGTACATTATATTCATAATTCTTTTTATAGTTTTAAAATCTGGGAAAATACCGCTTTATAATTTTTCCGCGGATTTTCTTGGTTTTCTTTCCCAAGGGAAACATTTATTAGAAAAATTTATCCGGAAAATTTTTCGCGGGTTATTAAAGAGCGTGTTAGTCAATCGATTAGAGAACGCTGTTCGACGTGGGTGGGTGACTTTCTGTTGAACTTCGCCCGCGTTACACTCCGTCACGTTTCCGTAACCGCGAGAAATAAAACCGCGCAGCAGCGCGCGGGACCAGAAGGGCTTAATTCGAGCGCCGGTCGTGGAAAGCTTTAAAATTGAATTTGTTAGAATGGTGGTAGTTGGCGCAGTTAATGTATCCGCTGACGTAGCGGGCATCCCATGAGTCGTCGACTACAAACTTTGAATTCAGAGTCGACTTTTCCCTAGCAGAAATTTTGCTCAAGTTCCTCTCTGATAATCAAATTTACTTGTTTCGCCTCTTTCGATATCAAATTCTTTACTTATCTTGAAGGAGACTTACACAATTAGACTTATTATTATTATTTTTTTTTAATATGATATCAAAAACGTAAAAAAAAAGAAAGTAAAGTCCTCGTCTCTCGAGTTCTTTCTCGCGCGCGACTTTTAAAATGCTCTACACGTACGCAGATTGAAGATTGCAGTTGCGGATTGCGGGGTCAAAAAGCATTTGTACATCGAGCGTTAGGTTTTATTTCCAGGCATCTTTTTGTATCATTAGCGAACTCCAGGCTTAAACGTAGCTCGAGATTAACTCACAAATTAACTCGCCGTGCACCATTATGCCATTATGCCAAAACGAATTTTTCTCTCGTTTTTCTTCCGTACAATATCGTTCGTCTGGGAAATATACGGTCGCAGTCCTATGCAGCGTGTTTGCAATCCCGAGCTGCAGCACCGCTGTGTTTGATAATTCGATTTTCCCCGTCGGAAATGGAATCCCTGCTTCTCGTCGGATATGCCAACAGTCTTCCGAACAGGTGTCAAATAGCGACACCTCGATGCTATCTACATCGCCGTGGCAATTTAAAAATCTCTTATTTTTTGCCTTTTTATAATATGATTACAGATTACTAATTGTTATTTAATATTTAAAATTAATTATTGCGTACGTGGACATGGAAATTATACTCCTACATAGGAAAAATATTAGTTTTTCATGTAAATTTTTTCGTAATATAGGAGAGAGCATACACATGCATTTCAGTAAAATACATTTGATTTATTTATTTATTAACTTGCAATTGTACATTTATATTTACTAATAAAACGAATAATTTTATTCTGCAGTACATGGCGTTGCTACAAAAAAAAATATTGTTTCATATTATATGCAAAATACTGCAAGCGAGTACAAAAGTTGGTATTTCGCAGTATAGAATGTTATTTAGTATTATTAGCGAATATGACGCAGTTTCAAAAGCGAAATATACGATGTTTGGCGCTAGCTCTCAATATCCAATGATCGCTGGTATGATGCTTCGTCCGATCGCGTTCGAGTAAGCTCCTCTGTAAGCTCGATGCACATTATCGAAATGCAGTGACATTTAAAGACAATTGAAAACGTGTCAGGAAAACCATGTGTAATTTACGCAAGTTTCCTGCCGCAAACGTTTATTATGCACGAAGCCGCATTTAAAGCATGTGAACTATTCCATTCGAAGGGCGAGATACGCGGTCACGATGTTAAGCGAAATGTAATATTTATTCAGGCGTCACTGGAGAATACTTCAGCAATCAGTCTTGTTCCGTAGGCAATACCTCAGGCTTTGTGCGTTCCACACGTGTGTCTGTGAAACGTGCAAGCCAACAAAACTTTAATATTTCATTTAGAACACAGGGACAGTTGGTTTCATTTTCATCTCGTTCTCGAGATCCTGTTCTCAGACGATTCTTGTATATATAATATACAAAGATCAAATAGGAAAGGTATAAAATAAAAATTTGTGTCAGAGAGCTAATTAAACATTTGGAATTGTGATGGCTGGATGGAAACTCACAGAAATTCTCTTCAAATTAAAAACTTTTTCTCCCGATATGAATTATTCAATGAGTTGAAGATTGAAAGTTATTCGGATTTTTACGTTTTTGAATTCCAAATCCGAAAAGAAACCCAGTGTTGCCGAGACTCTAAAATATTACTCACTGGATTTCTGTTACAAAAATTACCAGGCTTATAACGTTTTTCAGCAGATTTTTAAAAAGTACGTGAATTGAAATAAAACCAATTTTAATAATTTTAAATTTTTAGGTAATATAAATAACTTTAATTATCAGATATTTTTACTTTAGCCTTTTGCAAATTTATACACTGAGAAAAAAATTGTTAACTTGACTAAATTTTTCAACTTAATTTTTATAATTGGAGATATTCGACCGTTAATGTAATACATACAAATTGAAATGAGAACGCCTTGTACGGTCAAGCTGGATCTTAGTGCTTTTTATAAATTTTGCTTGTGTGATTTTTATATACCTTTTTTCAAATTCAACCGACTACGCGCCGAATTACTTTTCCGGTCATAACGCAGCTATAAGTTGAACATGAACAGGTAATATCACATTTATTAAATTAGAAATAATTTAATAATTAGCGATGCTAACTTGCATTTTGGTGTTAGACCCCTTATCCCCCCTGAAAAAACTGTAAAGAATTTATTGCGAAAAATTTAATTTTTATGTATTTAAATTAAATATATGAATGTTTGAATTGAAGAAATTTAATTAAGTTGCAAAATGTAGTCAAGTTAACAATTTTTTTCTCAGTGTAGTACTAAATAACAGTAAACATTAGGCAATTATATAATAAGATCTTTTTTAATAATAATTTAATAAATTAAAAAAAAAGAAATTTTCTTTATTAAGTGTGATTTTAAATACTATGAAAGCTTTAATTTTAGAGAAAATTCCAAGGACTCACGAGATTTAACAAATCAATAAATAAGGGCTAGTGAGAGTCGAACGGTGTTGTTGGTGCGTTAATAATTTGATGTTTATTAAACGTTTATTATTAACGCACCAACAACAGCGTTCGACTCTCATTAGCCCTTATTTATTGATTTGTTTAATTTTAGAATTCGTTAGATTTGAGAAAAGTAAAGGAAATAATCATTAAATTATACCGAAAGATGCTAAAAACCTACAAATCTATCAGCAACACTGAGGAAACCGGAGCTAAATATCACAATAGCGATTTCAAGATAAATCGCAATATTTATTACACATACATACGATCTAACAGTTTCCAGTTCTCTCAACCTCAGTTCTATTTTTTGTTCCCTCTCTTTGGCAGCTAGTTCTATTTTCGCATGGAATCATGAATTTACGGACGACAGTATATACATTTCGCTTCAATCGCGATTGTCTGCGGAATAAATTCGTTCTCCTCGAAGTGTACTTCCGATGTTAATGCTGCAAACATGCGCTTCCGCCTGATAGCGTCCGAGAAATTATGCGCGCTAATAATACCAGGTGCGATTTAGCGACTGCATCTCGTTGCAGTATAACGAATCGAACGGCGCGGCGTATGTCGATTATCGATCGGAAGTCGCTCATTAGTTCGCCTGCGTGGGAAACGCGACACGTTTACCGTTTAAGGCTGCGCCACCAGGATGTTAGTCCCCGGATACGTCGAGCTAAAGCTGAAGTTTCATTAAAGACACCATTTATCGCGGATCACGCCGGTGGGCGGTACGAATTCCCTTGCCCGCGGGAACACAATTGTCGCTGATCTTTATTGATAGCGCACTTCTCTGAATCTACATGGGATACTTGTAGCACAAAGCTTCCTTTAGCACTTGTAAATGGGACAATTGGACGTTTACGTCAAATCCACTCCTATAAAATTTTCTAGTTTCAGAAAATTTTTTATATGTTTCAATTTTTTTCTGATTAATTTTTTCTTCTTGACATTTTTCAACAATAACGTATGTACGACGTTTGAATTATTTAATATTGTTAAGAGATAAAATATGCTCGCTAGTTCGTGAAAGTTTATAGGAGCGTGTTTGATCAACAACATGAACAAAGGTCAAATGTTACGCTTACTTTCTAGTTTCAGAAAATTTAAAATGTAACATTACTATATATATTTCAATTTTTTTCTAATTAATTTTTTCTTTGTGACATTTTTTTCAACAATAATGTACGGCGTTTGAATTATTTAGTATTGTTAAGAGATCAAATACGCTCGCTAGTCCGTAAAGTAAGAGAAGAGTATTTGATCAACAACGTGAACAAAGGCCAAATGTTACGCTTATTGCGGGCTGACAGTTTCTCTTTGCTTCTTCCAGGGACGACGAATCGCGTTAGGATGAAAACGAGGAAACTCAGGCGAAACAATTCGTGTGGATACCTGGACAGTAGCGGGAAGCTCGGTGAAGGCTCTGTCGCGCGTAGAACTTAGGGTTCCTATATGTCCTACTTCTAGTTGAGTCCCACAACTCCTGCATACTGCATACCTGTCGTGCGACTACGTTTAAATGTCCTTTGGAAATAAACAATCCAATTTTGCATAGAAATGTGCGAAGAGTGACGGCAAATTTAAATTTAAAAATAGATCCTTTTACTCGGCTCCTTTCTTTCGCAATCACGTATGCATGTTTCCGTGTATTATCCTCTAAAATATGGCAACCCTAGTAAGACGTGAAGCCGCGTCGTGATAACGCGAATGTGTTCGCGAGTGCGTAACGAGACATAATTTTCAACGGAAAAGAGTATCGTCAATATCACCGTGATGTCAGTCATCGACGACTTCGACGACTTCGACGTCCAATCGAACGGCACCAACTCGACGGATCCACCCGATTACGACATCAACGAGTCCTTCAGTCATTTCAATTGGGAGGAACTGGCGCCTGTCCTGGTAATCTACAGCTTGACCTTCTTCCTCGGATTAATCGGTAAGTTTGATATTTCCACGCTTTTACGCATAAATTTGCAATATACAAGGAAAAATTAATTTTGTAATTTGTAATTTAGCAGATTGAAAATGTAAATTTATAAAATGTATGAAAAGATAATAGAAATGATAATGTAGCGATATATTTTGCAATTGTATTATTATACATTTAAATATTGTCTATCATGTATAAACAATAGAATGACTACTGTGCTCGCACATAGTGATGCTAGGCGGGACAGAGTTTTCACGCATGCACGCTAATTGCATTATAAATATTTCACAGCGATATATGGGATATTGCTAATATTACGTAATGTTACAAAAATTGAATAAGTAAATATAATATTTAAAATATTCTATCATGTACATAATTTTACGTATAAAATAAGATTTATTTATTCAGTAAAAGCAAATCTACATATTTTTGTGGAATTATATAATTTCTATAAAATTACATAATCTTTTTATATTTATGGGATTAATTGTGTAATTTTTACATCTATTATTTATAACTTTATTAGATTTTTTTACAGTGTAGGTGAATTTTTATTTTACTAATTCAAGTTTAGCACAGTTTTTGTTATTAAAATTTTAATAGTTTAAAATAATGTTTAATAAGAATTTTTCATTAATGTTAGTTGAATTATTTTAACATTTTGTAACTTATAAAGTAGAAAAATAATCTAAAATAATCTAAAAAAGTTCATAAAAGTGTAAAAAAAGTTCTTAATTCTGTGGATGAATTTTCATCCAGAATAATATTAATGTTAGAAAAATGAGTGGCATTCTATAGGGTTAATTGAAAAGTTGACGAAAATATTTTAAATAAATTAAAAAATATGTGCGTGTAAAAATAAATATCTTTCTATTGTAAATTGAATTTACTTACAAAACTTTGGAGTATAGATATTTTTGAAAATGAACGTATGTACACCACATAAATCTTTATTTTATTCCTTATTGTTCTTTTATGTTAAATTTTGACACGTTACGTAAATTATCTTTAATTTCATGTTAGAAAATTATAAATTAGGTTCATATAAATTAAATAAATTTAATTAGTTTAATTTCTGAGTAAAATAATAAAAGAAATCTATTTTACTCGACGAATTTCCTGAATTAATTGACATAATTGATCGTCTAAGCTAATTCTAAGTCTAACCGTGCTTTAAACCGCTTGATGAATATTAATGTTATATGAATATTAATACAGTACAGCTTCTTGTCGCGTGTGTTCGATATATAATGTAATCTTGGGAACAATGTGCAGAACTGTATCATCATGAATTGTATAACTTTAATGTAACACAGCAGAGGCCCGTTTACTTTCAAAACATAGATTAACTTCTACTACACAATAGAGATTCGAGCAAGCTGCGGGTTCGTTTAATACCTCTATTTTAACAAGTTTTCTAACAATTTTACCTAATTTAACTTATCTTTAAAGTTTTGTCTGCGTAATTAATCTTTGAATACTAATTAACTAATTACTAAACTATCAATACTAATGACGCGCAAAAAAATCTGAATAAGATTTCACCATGGCATTTAATTAATAGTTTGATTCAATCGTAATTTCTGTAGCATTGAAATTTCGCAAAAAGATTTAATGAAGCACTACAGAATTCACGCGAAGATATATAAGTTCCTGATTAAATGCATTTTAATGACATATACATGTATATTACATTTTGTCCATTCTTCTAGAGTTAAAATTGTTCAAATTAATATGTCAGTTTCGTCAATTTAATCATAACTTCGAAGCATATTGTGCACGTTTGCAACATTAATTGCCGCGAATCAATTATCGAGCAATTATGTTTTATATGGAACAGTTATTACGATTATGTAATCTTTGACTCTAATGAACTGTCGACAGCTCCTTCGAATGATTAAGCAGGTGCTGCGTGACTCGTGTCAATATCGGTTATTATTATTGCGCTCCTATCAAAACGTTTTTACGTGAGAAAACGAGCGAGGTGCATATTTTCGTTTCGCGACCTATAAAAGGATTACACATCGCTAATGAAACACTTTTATTTTGTAGAAATAATTACGCGTAGAGAAGAAATTGAATCTCGCAGAAGAGATGAGAGTTGAAACGTAAGACATAGAACGTCCTCGGAGAAACAAGAAGACTTTCTCGCTCGTGATTTACGATTTTGCTGTACAAACCGCGACGTAACGCGCTACGCGCTTTACATTAAACCGCGCCCGTAATTACATTGAGAATTAATAGGATAACAGAGTCGTTGTACCCGCAGTAGGTTTGTCTTTCGTCATGTTGTACATCGCGCGATCGCGGGGAAGGAAAAAAGAGTCGTTGCACCGGTGAGACATCCCAGTTCCGCAAAATTGCTAATTGGATAGTAAATATTTCGCCAATGGGGCAATATCGTAATTCGCTGTAAAGAGGTGAATTAGACGCGATACGGTGACTGGAGCATTTGCGAACTTTGAATCTTGTTTCGCGCAGCAAGGAAACCGCAGCAACGTCGCTTTGTAAGGTGCAGCGGAGCCTAATATGCGTCTTAATTACACGTCGTCGTGTGTACGGTGTACAAGTTGCCATGACACAAGTTACCAATATAATACAAGCCACTCGCAAACGGCTACAGAGACCCCAAATTATCCTTCGACAATCCGCGCGACCGAATACAATTCCCTGTATTTCCACGGTTCCCCGAGGCGCGGCAATTGTTTCGTTTGACGTATGACAATTAATTGTTGACGAAGTGGGATTTGAAGTGTACGGGGATTCACGAAACGCGGTCAATTGGTAGGCATCCTTCGAGTTTCTAGTAGTTATGACATTATAATTTGTGAAAACGGAAAGAGAGAGACAGATTTGCTGTGACAGCAACGAAATTTTTCCTGACGTGTTTCGATCAATCGCAGAGCGTCTACTTTTCTTTCCACTGATTAAGTCATTAAGGATGTATCGGACATTCAGTCTCTGCAAAGTAAATAAAATTTGGAAATGTGTTCAACACTTTAAATAAACTATATACATATGAAAGTTGTGTGAGTAAGATTTTATTTTTATTTAATAACATATTTTTATAGTTTATTTACTCTATTTGTTACTAAAAATTAAATTATTTTTTACATTAGAAACATCTCAATTTTTTTTGTAAGTACTTTAAGTATTCAAGATGATTTACGCAAAGTTTTATTGTGATTGTCTATTTAGTTATTTTGTAAATAAATAAATAAATTTTGTTTATTTTACAGAACTGATCGCCTTGTAACTTTACATAACACTTGCATCGCAATGTAACTTTACATAAATCATCTTGAATATTTAAAATACTTAAATGAAAGAAGTTCAGATGTTTTTATTATTTTTTATTTCATTAGAGCACAGGTCTACTTTTTATTGAAATAATTTTTTATCCAGATAGAAAATCGTTGCCAAATTTTTTCTACTATTTTCAAATATAATATAAAACAATCTGTAATTTTTTATAATTTTCTTATTTTGAGAAATACATTTTACACATTCTTAAACAAATAACATAAACATTGAAAATGCACAGTATGTCTACAAAATCCATCCCATCATTCGAAAACAATTCAAAATTATAAAAAACGCGAAAAACGTTCGATCATTTCGAAGGGTTTCTTTTTTAAGAGGGTTGGGAAGGGGGAGGTAGTCTTTGTTTAAACATCCTCTATAAATATTTTTTGTAAAACGATACGATCTAAAATATAGCTTGTTTTCTACACATGCAAAATCGATCTAGTAAAATATATCTATTTAATCTTGATTATTCCTCATAGTAATTAACTTTCATAGCATCTCCGTCGTAAACGAGTTTGCAATTGTCTGCACGAGATAATTATAAAGTAACGCTCATTCGCGATATTAAAACCGGTAAAACTGTAAAGTAATAACTTTACAGTTGCGGTCAATAGACCGCAATTGCACAATATTACTCGATTCTTCATTAGTCAGAAAAGTTTATTTAAGGACCCGAGATCTTTAGCTTCTTTTTCGTATAATATCTTGTAATCGGAGAGTCTCGGGGAATATTGTTGTGATTCTTTTACAGTCAAGGAATCGTAATGTCTTTCAGGGAACGTCATTATCATCGCATCAACCCTTTGTCGACTCAGGCCGCTGCCGGCGACACCGACAAACGTTTTCCTGGGCGGTTTGGCCACGGCTGATCTTCTGTTAATCATGTTCTGCATACCCGTAAAAGTAAGTAACACCATACATGCACGCTTTGTATGATCAGATCCAGATCAAGCGAGCGAACGAACGCGAACGAACAATTTGCTCTTCCAAAATAAATACGAATTAGATTGTTAACTTGAAGGCGCTTCCTTGAAGCAAACTTGTTTTCGTTCATTCGAGCTTGTTCGCTTACTCGGTCGGAATTTGGATCCTTTGCGGATGGAGAGTACAACTTTACCTCGTGTAATAATCGTTCAATTTCTTATTTGCGTCACGCTTGCGTTTACACCGACCTATCACATTAAAATCTCATTTATATTAGTAATTAGTTCGCTATCAGCTATTATTTTTTAAATCTTCTCTAATCGTCTACTGCCTGTATTTTTTTTATCGTGTTACGGTATATTTATATACGGGATGTACTGAATTAAAATTGTACGGTACTTTAATAGAAAAAATGTTATAAAATGTAAAATAGATTAATTAAAATTTAAAATCTTAACACAAAATTATTGAAGTTATAATAGTTTTTGAGTTATAGGCCTGGAGCTAAGCTTATATACTCATATCAATCACGTAATTGATTTTCGTAATAGATCTGAAGTCTTATTACCGTTGATTTGATTTTTATATTTTAATTTTTCATATTTGAACCACTTTTACATTGTAATATATATCGTGTTGATTATTAGCAAATTTTTAATTTTAGAGGTCTTCTCTTTATTGAAAATTTAAATGCTTAATTACACTTACCTAATTACAAATTTTATAACTAATTAATGTCGAAGAAAACGTCACAAGTAACGTTTGCTTGCTAATACTTTGACTTTTTTCTCAGAGTGCAAACTCGAGATTTGCTATTAATACATGTATATGTATGTAACAAACGAGATGCAAATCGATACTAGGTCTTTTATCTAGTTTGAAACGCGAGAAACAGAATATTTGACGTACACGGTACGGTATTTTATACCTCGAATATTTTACAGAAATTTATATGTTGAATATTTTATGGAAACATTTGGCTAACACGCGACATACGACGTATTGTAGTACAGGTCTTAACGGTGTATGTACAGCGTAAACAAGATTGGCGCGCTATGATTCGACCGCTGATGCTCGACCAAGAGACACGAGCCGTCCCACGTACTTTCTCACTGCTCGTCGAAATTATATCATAGCGGATACTGAGAGACACTGAAAGCCTCTCGTTACTCCCTTCTGAAATTGTTCTGAAATAAATAATTAGTCATCCCCGACTTTTCAGCTCCCGTGATTTATATCGATTTATTAACCTGTCGAGGTTGATTACACAGGACCACAAAGGCCTTGTTCTTTGAAGTAGACCAGTTGGTTCTTCTAGATTTTTGAGTGCTAAGAAGAAATCCGATCTTTAAATTTGCGCATCTCATCAGGATTTTTGTAATTTCCGGGCTGAAAATGGCATTTTTGTTTATATTCACGATTTATTTGCCGCAAAACTTAAATGCGCAAATTTAAAAGTCCTTTATAGATTCCTTTTTAGCACCCAAAAATCTAGAAGAATCAACTGGTCTACTTTAAAGCACAAGACCTGACTTTTATTTCGTGATCTTTTGTATTATTAACGTAAATATTTCACACGATTGATTTACTCTACATTGGAATTGAAACGACAGAAGCGACTGAGAATAATTGCAAATTATTGCTTCGTAATATTCGCGGACAGAGATTTTTTTTATATTTAAAATCGATATTTGGTTTATGATAATTTTAATTTTTGCGGAATCGTTTGATGTTGAAAGCGCGGATACCGAGTGGAACACGCGTTACACGAATTGCTTTCCAATAGAATTCAAGCCGCGCGACACGTCAAACCGTTTACGAATAAATTAATCGGAAACGTAGGGAAAATAATATTTGCGGCGTAACAATTAATTCGAGATTCGTACTTTGCGATTTGACCGAGACGATAGCGAGAGAGGAGAGGGTGTCGTCGAGCGGATCGTTGTTTTCCGCGGTCATATGTTAATTCGCTTTAAGCCCCAGACACAATGAACGGAATAGGGAATAGGGAACATTGAATAAGCAGCAGAGTTCAATATGTTGAACAAAGAACGCTTTACATATTTCCTTATTTAACATATTGAATTGTTCCTTATTCTCCGAGAGGGTAACCACTAGCTAAAATGTTGTCCCACAGATTACATGATTTCATTTGATTTCATATGATTTCATCTGATTGCACAATGATT
Source organism: Solenopsis fugax (assembly GCA_003595255.1). Lineage (NCBI taxonomy): Eukaryota > Metazoa > Arthropoda > Insecta > Hymenoptera > Formicidae > Solenopsis > Solenopsis fugax. Next base: position 7,096 of record QKQZ01022498.1, on the reverse strand, counting down.
TTTCGTGATTGCATATATAATTATCAGATTTCTTGTGATTAAAAGTGATTTTATTTGACTAGAAACACCGTTATTGATTGCTAATTTCTTTCAATGTAAAATTAAATTGAGGGGTAACCACTCAGAAAATAAGTATACATCTGACTGCTGACTTCAAGATTTTATTGGAATTCATTATGATTGGTAAAAGAGAGAAAAAGATTTTCCTAACAAAAAAAGGTTATAAAAATTTTTGATGACCTTTCTTTAGAGACAGTATGGAAAATTGATTACAGAAGCCAAAAGCTTGTACTGATTTCATCAAATTTCATGATGATCATACATGATTTCATTGTAAATATCATGATAATACACATAATTTCCAATGATTACACAGAAAATAATTTCTGCTGATTTACGATTGAAACAATTGAATCTTTCTATGATCAATAGTCATACACGTGCAAAATATTACAATTTTACACTTGATAATTAATATTATTGATGTATTTTTGTCATTCAAAATTATTTCTTAGCTATATTGTATGTAAAATATCTTTCATAAAATATTTGTGAACCTGATTCTGTCAAATATCTTTTTCCAAATAATTGCTTCTACATAAAAATGTTACAGAAGATGATTTTTGCTGATTTCTAGTGATTTCATATGATTTCATTATGATTTCTGGTGACTTCATGATTACATCTGGTTGCAAAATGATTATATGAGGATTTCATAATGATTTCGGAGACACTGTCCCACAATTACATTAAATGGTTACTCCCTCGTTATTCTCTGTTGCCATTGTCTCAATTGCCCGTGCTTTTCATTGTCCGTTAGACTGTGTAGTCTCACATCGTAACGCGTCGTAAAATGCTCTGCGTGTACACGTGCTCGAGTTCATAGAAGTAGCGTACTCGCAAGGTTACCGCGCCGCGCACCGTACGTATATGTATTATACATACACATGTGCGTGCCGAGCTGCGTCACATTGCGTAATAAAGTCGGCGCGCTATCACTCGACCACCGACTCCACGCTCCGCGTGTTTTCTCGCCCTCGCGCTCGTCGGAGTTATATCGTAGCAGATGCGAGGAGACACCGAAGAAGGGTCTCGTCACACCCTTCTCTGAGATTATTATTACAATTAATTATTCTCGCGGCGACCCCCGATTTATAAAGCTCTCGAGGCTGGTTATTAACGTAGACGTTTTTGCGCGATTTATTTATTATATTTGTTATATTTGTGCTCGACGTAGAAATTGAAGTGACAGGAGCAACGGAGGACACCTGCGAATTTATTACTTCGTAATATTCGCGAGCAGAGATTTTTTTTATAACGATGCTTGATATGATAATTTGAATTTTTTTTTAGCAATATCGTTTGCTACGAATTTGTATATAAATGGAAAGCGCAATACGCGATACGCGAATCGCTTTCTAAATACTTCCAAGCCGCGGGTTACGTCAAAGCGTTTACGAATAATTAATCGGAAACGCCGTGAAAATAATATTCGTGGCAGGTAACAGTTTGGTAGGTGATATTTCATAAATACATTACGCGGCCGGCATTTATTTTTGTGCGGCGTACGGCGCGCCGTGTTTAGCGAAAATAATCGCTTTGTTATTCGCAAGGTGAGAATTGAATGGGTAGGCGCCTGTGCACCGTCGCGTTCGAGATTCAAACTTCAGGATTTGAGAGACGATCGTGATAGCGTCGTCGAGCGGATCGTAGTTTTCTGCGGTCGCATTAGTCTCGTATTGTAATGCGCGTAAAGTGTGCGTTACATGCAGTTAACGTCGAAAGTGCAGAGTATCACGCGTAATTAGCGTGCGATCGTAATTAATCGTATTTCCGCGAGTGAGTGTTGTGCGAGTGCCATGAAGATATCTGAGGAGGAAAGCGACTTAGGAGGCAGCAACGGAGCAACCACTGGGTGAGTAATATTAAGTACTTTTCAATTTTGTGTTACTTGTAAAAGTAACTAGGTTCGGTAACATGAAATAACTGATGTGATTTTTTATTTAAAATTTTTAATATATTCGGAAACTTATTTAAAATATAAAATAAGAAATAGGTCATAGAAGTCACTTAAAATACTAGATACTAAATAACTTTTATTTTATTTTAAATATATATTTTATATAAATAAATATTTCAAATACGACCGATCTTTGCTTACAACAGATCTGGTTTTTATTTTTTTATTTTGATAAAGAAAGTCAAATTCAATCGAAATTAACCAGCAGTAAAAACTTATTTAAAATATTTATTTAGAATTAAATAATTTCTTTCTTTTTTTTATTTAAAGCAGGAAATAAGAAGTTATTTAAAATAATAAATACTAAATAATTATTTTATTTTATTTCAAATACATATTTTAAATAATGTTATTTTAAATACGCGGCCGACTCCTGAAAAGTAGTAATTTATATTTCCGTTTATCTGAATAATTTATTTATTTGGATGTTTTATACGTACAAACTGAGAGGAAAAAGCTTTTATTTGTAAAATTTTGTGAAAGTTTATATTTAAATAGTGAAAAAAATATTTCAGAAATAATATATAATTATTTTATAAGCTATGCATCTACTAAAAATAAAAAATTCAATTCGCACAATATTTATTCTTTTAAATCTTTGGATTTAAATTTTTGGATTATTGTAATTTGGATTTGTATTTTACAGATCAAGATTATAGTGTTACCTTTTCGCTGCTGCGCATCGGTATCGGTGAGTGCATCTTTCAAGTTTTGAGGTATTGGATCTGTGAATATTACTGACAAATATAACAGATGAAATCTGACAGATTTATTGCCCCGAAATGGACGGGCTTGAACAGATTAGATCAAATATTTAATCCAGATTACATCTGAATAATTATTTATTCAGCATCCTGTATAGGAATTTTCAGGAAATGCAATTGAGAGAACACCGTGAGGCTGTGTACATTAGTAATAAGTTATATGAATAATTTTGTAATATCGAACATATTACAATTGATTAAATTTCCAAATTTATTATTTAGAGAAACGGTGGGTGTGGAAAATTCGGGAGAACAAATAAAATAAAATTAAAGGGGATTATTGATCTCATTGGTATATAAATTTCTATTTAAATTCCTTCATGATGTTTTCGTACCTTGCTGCCTGAGATGCAGATTAGGATGAGATATTTAAGTATTGCGTTTGAGAAATATATTGTTAATATTTAAATGTGTTATACTTTTTTCTCCTCTTTTCCCTTTTTCTTAAATATTCGTTTAATACAATTTAAAATCTGTTTTGGCCTTTTTATACATATTTTATCGGAAGTAAATATTACGTAAATTGGTTCAAGAGAACAATTCAGAAATTTCTTTATACTCATATACGTCACATAAATAAAAAAAAATAGACAATTTTTAGTCATATAATTTATAGTCACATATTACAATCAATTTATGCAATAAAAAATGTTATAATAGTTAATCTCATTTAGTCTCATTGTGCCCAATCTTTTACAGACTATCCATTCTCGCATTTCATTGCGGAATAAAAGAATAAAACAAATTTTTATAACTCGAAAACTTTTACAACATCAACGTTTTTATATCGTAATTTTTAGCTTTAAATTATCTCAATATCTAAACTATATAAATAATTTTTATTTCTGAAAGATGTTATGTGCGAAAGATGTTGCAAATTTTATTATTTTATATTATCTGTTTTAACAAGGGCGTTGATGAAAATGCAAACGTGATGAGATTAAACTTCGTTCCGACAATTTCAATAAAATTAATCAAGTAGAACCGATGCGCTAACCAGCTGTTATTATTACACACATCTTTCCGCGTATCAACAATAGTAAATTATTATAACGTGCCGTTGCATTATGCGGTCACTGCATCATGTTGACATTGCAAAGACACATCGACGTGTGGCAGATTTTATTGTTTAGTCGCTTTATCGACGTGATAAAATAACTGCTAGTTTATTGTTACATCGTTACCGTTATCGTTACCCTCATTACCGTTAATATATGTGCGATATTGATTCTTTTGTATGTTTACTAATTTTCTTTCCATATTAAGATAGAATAATTTACATGAGTAAAAAATTAACGCTGTAATAAAATAGAAAGCGTGTAATGACGAATATCAAAATCAATCGGTAGTAGACACATTTGATAAATGCGAAAAGATAGCTTTATCAAATATTGAAATAATATTTCTTTTTCTCTATTTGAGACAAGTGTGAAAATATGTATAAATATATATAAGTATATTTATGAAATGTGATTCTGTTAAACATCTTTTTTATAAGTAATTTTAGTTGTCTTTTTATGTCGAAGCAATTATTTGGAAAAAGATATTTGACAGAATCAGGTTCATAAATATTTTATGAAAGATATTTTACATACAATATAGTTAAGAAATAATTTTGAATGACAAAAACACATCAATAATATTAACATCAAGTGTAAAATTGTAATATTTTGCACGTGTATGACTATTGATCATAGAAAGATTCAATTGTTTCAATCGTAAATTAATTAAAGGTCTTAAAACAATTAAAATCTTGTGGCTTCGGCTTTGTCGTTTTGCATTTTGCGACTTTAACGTTCTTCTGTTTCGTTTCATCGTTTTTTTTTTTTTAAGAATGCTGGACCGTTGTTTTTAGCATTTCGCGAATTCAAACGAGAGACTCGCGTGTTTTCGCCTCCAATGGCGAATGAAAATAAAGACGAATCCCACTGGATTCTAAAATTATGTAGGCCACTCGTGAAACGGCTCCGCGACTTGCACACGGAAGCACTTGACGCATCGCTATTTGTTTATCTTATCCTCTACTCTCGACGTATTCCCATTTACTCTTTATAAGCTACGCGCCTTTGATGCTCGTCCGCGCTTCAACTTGTCGATCTTATCTGCCAAGTTCAATGGAACTCTGACGGACAGGCCGCGATTTTGCGCACATGTTAATAATCATCTTCGATAATGTAATCTGTGCGTGCGCGTGTAAAAAGAGGAAGCTTCTTTGCACGATGCGCAAAAGAAGAGACAGGGCACTTCCATTTTTAAATTTTCCGAGGCAGAAGAGACATTTCCCATTATGAAATTCGTACGGAAAGATTGATCGAGTTTATTTAATTATTCGCTTTAGCGAAAATAAATTACGTTTCGATATTATGCATGTCATTTCGAATGAGGAAGAAGAACTTAAGGATGTATCGAACATACAATCCCTGTAAAATAAATAAAATTTAGAAATGTGTTTAATATTAACACTTCAAATAAACTATATACATATGAAAATTGTGTGAATAAAATTATATTTTTATTTAATAACATTTTTATATTTTATTTATTCTATTTGTTATTAAAAATTAAATTATTTTTTACCACATTAAGAAAAATCTCAATTTTTTTTGTGTATGTGCTTTAAGTATTTAAAATGATTTATGCAAAGTTTTATTGTGATTGTCTGTTTAGTTATTTTGTAAATAAATAAGTAAATAAATTGTGTTTATTTTACAGAACTGATCTCTGCATCGCAATAAAACTTTACATAAATCATTTTGAATATTTAAAGTACTTAAATAAAAAAAAAATTTATATTTTTCATTATTACTTATTTAATTATTTTATTATTAATTACATTTTCATTAGAGCACATGCTTACTTTTTATTGAAATAACTTTTTAACCAGATAGAAGATCGTCGCCAAATTTGTTTCATTACTTTCAAATGCGGTATAAAACAGTTTGTAATTTTTTCATAATTTTCTTAATGTTTGGAGAAATGTCCTATACATTCTTAATACAATACTAGTAAAAATCTCTTTGTTATAGAAAAGCATCATTTCAGAAATATTTGAATAGCATCTTCTGTCTCGAAACACGCGATTATTATGTATTATGCGCTATGACTAATTGCTATCTTACATCTTTTAACTCATTTGTATTCAACAAATATTAAGATAAGGGACATTCATCACGCATATTCTGCAAATTCTTGGCGTAATTGTGCCAAACGCGTCTAGCCGGCCAAGTTTCACATCGCGTGTAATTAATGACTTTCTGAGAGCGATTAATTCGCGAGAGGGCGAACTCGTGGGTTGTGTCTTGAGATGTCTCATAAAAAGGACTTATCTTCACTGAGCGAAGATAAATTTATCCGGTTCTACAATTTGACTGTTAACCATTTGTCATTCGCGCGGATGCTTGCGCGTACATTAACACGTCGTGGTCTTAACTGTGGTGTAATGATCGTCCTTTATTATCGAGAAATGAAACGAAGGGAGCGATCGATGGAGATGAGCTTCGTGAATTCGAGAAACTCGTGTTGCTTAACTCGCGACTAACAGCAATGTAGCCCTTAAGACCGAGCCGCCTCGACAATCCAGATTAATTAACTTTGGATTAGCTACTCCGTACTTTCTTTTTAGATCGCAGTCTCTACTTGTAATACGAACACACACAAATTGAGTTAACGAGAGTTGCTGTTAACCGGCTGGTGCAATCGGGTTTAAATATAAGTCCCGACGTGAAACAGGAAGGTGACAGCGAACGCGACGGGAAAAACCGAACGGATACTCGGCGCAAATTGGATATTTCCAAAGTTTTCCAACTTTATTAGCAAAGATAAAGTTAAATGGAATAATATATATACGAATACATTTAACGAATGTGACGTTGTCAGAGGCGCTACGGAAGGGTTCGGTGATTAATTTGCCTGTCGCTACCGTGCGACAATTATTTATTTTATCGGTCGTAAATCATCACCGATAGAGAGTCCCTTGATTGCGTGAGTTCGAAAGACAATAAATATCACTTGTGTCGTTGACAAGGTTGATAAACCTCACAAAAAAATCCTGACATTTAGGGATGTATGTGTCACATCTCAAAACATCATAAAAAATATAAAAATTTTATAAATTAGTCTATTATTACGTTTAAAAAATTTGTAAAATTTGAGTACAATTCTCTTATTGATTTAAAAGTAATTTGTTTGTTTACTCATGTTTGTTGTGTAAAATCGTATTTTGGAGTATTTATTTGCAAATTTGATGAAATAGTAGGGGAGAATGGGGTAAATCGGACCGTGTTCCAAATCGGACCTTTTTAATTTAAATGAA